>MU403154.1:0-186452 GCA_022695765.1 Annulohypoxylon moriforme | reverse complement strand
AATTTATATTAATTATAATTATTTAAGATTATAATAAGTTTATAATTGTAATAATTATTTTATTTTATTTTATTTTATTTTTAATTAATACTTATAAAAATAAAACATGATTTATAATTTTAAATATTATAATTTAAACCTGATTTTATATACATTCATTTTTTTAATAAATTTTTAAATTCTTTTTTTTTTATACTTTATTATTTAAATAGATTAAACTTTTATTAAACTTATTTTTCTTATTTTATTTTCCTTTATTTTGTTTTCTTTTATTTTATTTTCTTTTATTTTGTTTTTTTTTATTTTATTTTCTTTTACTTTACTTATATGGTTTTAAATATTTATACTTAATTAACTTATAAATAAGTTTATGTTATGATTTTGTTTATTTAAAGATATTAAATATATATATGTATAATTTTTTATATTTATTTTATTTAGTAAGTAAAAAATTTTTAATAAAAGTTATAATATATTTTAAATGTTTATTAATTTCTTCCCGTTATAATATATAAAATTATATTTTAATTTTATTTATAATAATATTAAATATAATAATATTTAAGACTTTTAGTTTTAATTTTATTATTAATTTATTTATTTTTTAAAATATATATAAGTAAATAAAATATTTTATAATAATCTAGTTTATTTTCATTTATAATATATTAATTTTATTATTATTAAGATTTTTATATTTAATTAATATAAAGAGGTAGTTTATTATATTATTAGTTTAAATTATATTTAATTTTATTATTAGAAATTTACTTAAGAATGTTTATATATAACTGAAAAAAATATTAAATATTAATTTAAAAAGGAATAATATTTTTTTAAAGTTTAATAATGGGATAATTTAATAATTAATTAAATAGTTATTTATATGTTTAAAAAAAATTTTATTATTTATAATTTTAATTATTAGTAATAAATTTTCTTTTAAAGTAGTTTTCATTTTACTTTTTATATATATAATTTTTATATTTTTTTTAATAATATTATTTTTATTATTTTTTATAATCTTATTATTTTTTATAATTATATTTTAATTATTTTAATTATTTTAATTGTTTTAATTATTTTAATTATTTTAATTATTTTAATTATCTTTTTTATTTATTAAATATATTTTCATTACTTAAGTATTATTTAAATTTAATAATGTTTTTTTATTATGTATTTTTTTTATATTTTATATTATTAAATTAAAATGTTTATATTTTATAAAACTTGGTTTTAAATATTTTTCATGGTGTTAAATTTATTCGATAATAATTATAATATTAATAAGTATATTTTAAAAATGGTTATAAAATTAAATATTATTTTTTTTAAATTATTATTTTTAAAATATTAATTTTATTATAATGGTTTAATATATTTTAATATTAAATTTTATATTCTTAGTTATATTATTTTTTAAGTTTTTAATATTTTAATTTATTAATTTAATATTAAGATTTTTATAATTTATTAAAACTTATTTAAGTTTATTAAATAAAAGGGGAGTTAAGTTTTTAAATATTTAAACGTTTAATTAATTATTTATTTTTTAATTTAAGTTAAAAAAGTTTAATTATATAAATATAATTAATAAGGTTATTATTATTTAATAATTATCTTTTTTAAAAAATCTTAAATTTATTAATAAAATTAATATAAATTATTATTAAAAAACTAACATTTTTTTTTAAAATTACTTTAAAAACCTAAGCTTTTTTATTAAAGATAAATTAATTTCTTTAATTAAATTATTATGTTTTTTAGTTTAACGTTTTATTATTAATGATTTAATAACTTTATAAATATTTTAAAAGTGTTTTTTTATAATAATAAAATTCATATTAATAAATTAAATATATAAATATTAAAAAGAAATTATTATATAAGTTTTTAAGTATTAATGTATTATTAATAAATTTATTAAATTATAATATTTTATTTATAAAAGAATATTTAAAAGTTTTTTAATAATTAATTTTTTTATTATATTAAGTAAATTAAAAGTTTTTATTAAATAAAAATGAAGTAAAATAATAATAATAAAAATATAATTAAATTTAATAAAAAAAGTTATAAATAATAATATTATAATAAAAATTACTTATATAAAAAAAAAACCATTAATTAATTTAATAATTAAGTTATATAAACCATATAAAATTTAATAAAATTAAATTAAAATAAAAGTTATAATAAGCTTAAATTTTATTATATATTAAATTTAGAATAACTTTATAATTTATAATTAAGTTAAAATATAATTTAATTTAATTAAAAAAAAATTTCATTAATTTTATAATATATATTTTATAAAAAATTTTAATTTATTTTAAATATAAAATAATAAATTAAAATTATAAAAATAAAAAATATATTAACTTATCTTAAGGCTTTTTTAATACATTTCTTAATTAAGAATCTTAAAGTATGTAATATTATTACTAAGGTATTAAAATAATAAAATATATAATATTAAAATAATTTATATTATATTTACATTATATTTATTATTAAAACTTTTATAAAAATTAATAAATTTAATATTTTTAAAAGTTTTATTAAGCTTTATAATTATAAATAATTTTAATAAATTATTATAATTAATTAAATTATAAAATATTTAAGTATTTTAAATAATAATTAAATAATAATTAAATAATATTTTAATAATAAAACTTTTAAAATTAATAACTTTATAAAAATTAAACTTAAAAAATTATAATTAATATATTTTAATTTATTATTTTAAATACTTTAATCCAAGTTTTATTTAAATATAATTAAATTAATATTAAATTATTAATAAGTTATTATTAAATTATTATTAAAATATTATTTAAATATTATTTAAATATTATTTAATTATTATTTAATTATTAATAAAAAAATTAAAATATTTAAGTATTTTAAAATTTAATTAATTAAAATAATTTATTAAGTATTAAAGCTATTTATAGTTACAGCGTTTGATAGTGCCTTTGAGAGTGTTAAATCCCCTAATTATTACAGGGGTTTTAGTGATAAAATACAGTGTGAGTATAGTATAAGCCACTTTAGCATTGTGTGTTTTACTGTTTTTACGTCAATTGGCGGTTTGGCGGTTTAGTGTCATTTCGCCCGCCGTCCCTCTCCATTTGTCTAACACATCTTGTTTTCGTGTCTCTTGAACATGTTTCAACAACGTTTTCGAGTCACCTCGCTAGACGAACGTACATGGGCGCACATCGCATTGTTCGTTCGTTCCAAGCCATGTCAAAGCTGCTTTAGTGTTCTGACTCTCTGACTCGAGACAACTTACACTTCCAAGATTCCAAGGTTCCAAATTCCAACCGGTACTCGAGTGCCTGGATGGTTATGAACTGAATTTCCCAGCTTATCCTTGGTAGGCTAGTCAGTATTCACCTGCTTGTGCCGATCACAAGTTGCTAGTCGAACCTTTGCCTGTCTACCATGCCTAACTCAGATGGAAGACGATGTTTGACTTTCTCGGCTAGTTGCCGACCTCTTCAACCAGTTCCCTTTGCCTCGTTTTTTAATTGGGGCCTTTCTCCTCTTCGTCGTGCTACCATTATTAGCTACATCTATCTATTCCTTAATAAGTCTCTATTGCTCGCTTTAAAAGGCCCACAAGGGGTTCATATTATATTCGAAATATTCGATGCGTTACGGTATCAGTCTTTTTATTGAGGGATAGTTCTTAATAATACTCGAGGGAGTCCTCGTATGTTAATACTGGGAACCTCCACGAGTGTGATCATATCTGACTTCCGAAGCTCTGGGTCTGGCCATGTCACGAGCACTCAGAGCTGAAGGTGATGAAGTAAAGGTGGCGTATGTCTCCATTCGCACATGGAAGATACTCGAAAATAGACTTTCTCCCCTTTCATCGTCTCCGCCTAACCGTTTTTAATTATGGAGAGCATCTTCCTAAGCTCAGTCAGCCTGGGTATCCTGGTGGAAAAGGAAATTGTGGTGCGCATAGAAGACAAGGCCAATGGAGACTCGGCGCCATCCCATCCATCCTCTGTTGTATCTGTTGTTCGCTCCATCTCCAACCTGACGAGAGAAACGAAAACGTCTGAGCTGCGTGAGACGACCTCGTCTCTGCCATCTGGCAAGATGCTTGCTCGTCCAAACGTCAGCGAGAATTATCAGAAGGACCTCGTAGACTTCCTCCACGGGCCTCCACCTCCCGGCAATTTCATGTCGATACCTGACGATGCGAGCATCTCTTCAGTGGAAGGAAAATGGGGTGTCTTTAAAGTCTTTCGCAAAAAGCGGAAGCGCAGGAAACGCCGCCAGCCACCACTTATCAAGCTCCCAGACTCAGCCGTCTCTGCTAGAACCATCGACGGCCACCGATATATTGCTATCTCGATCCCGACCAACTATTCAAATTTTGGCCCCGTCCCTCAATACCCGATAATTGATAATCCAACGCGTAAATCGACCTCTGATCTTCACAGAGGCACACTCAAAACTGTCACTGAAGATCACGAATCACTATCCTCTATATCCCTCGCAACAAGGTCGGCAACGCAACAGGAGGGGTTTACCGAATTAGCACCTCCTCCCAGAAAAGTTTCTTTGCTTTCAACAGTACCCTCGCAAGCTTCTCAGGAAGAGATAACCCCCAGGAAAGGAAAAGAGTCGGATACGTGGGGTAAACCGGAAAATGGCACAAGTCGTCAAGCACTGATGACCCCTTTAATATCTAATAGGACATCTTATGTCACCGATCAAGAATCTAAATCCCCTATGCGGGATCAAGCGCCGCAGTCTGAGCAAAAGAAGACAGCACCGGAACCCATCGAACCAGAGACCGATAAGGTCCCTCGGGTAATCGAGATCTCACCTAAGAAACTCAGGAAGCCGGCTCCAACCAACAAGCCATCTACACACGAAAATCGTGCAGTACCGAAAAAAGATTCGACGAGTGCTAGTAAGTCTGCTGCGCCTCAACGCTTTCTCCTGGCAAATTCGAAGAGTGCGCCAGCATTGCCAGTCCGAACTTCAAGTAAAAGGGCTCCACAGCCAATTTCTGGGCGAAACGAGACTGGTAATATTGCAAGCCGCCGACCATTGTTACTAACCGCCAACTCTGATAATGATGACGGAAACGGACGTGCAACGGGCCCATGTGGTTCGGTCACCGAGAGTCTAAAGACGACAGAATCATCTCCAAGACTATTGAAGGCGCAGACTGCTACGGCATACCAATCCGTTCCCATAGTCGTACGGCCGCCTTCACACCCAGAAGCTGAATCGCCCCTCAATCTTAATTTCCCTACGCCACCTTCAAATAACTCAATTAGAGCCAATAGCTCAGAACAAGTAGAGCTTCTATCGCCTCCCGCCGTGGCGAAGGTAGTTTCGAGTCGCAAAGATCGAGTACGGGAACGGAAACAAAAAGATATAGAGAAATTGAAGGCTCAATTGCGTCAAGCCAAGACTCCTGCATCAGGAGTACCAGTTGATGATGACTGGCTAGAGTCCCCTGTTCTCGGCCGATTTGGTCATAATATAGGCACACTGCCTTCGAGGCCATATTTGACTGCTAAAATGTCGGAAATCGGCCCTATCCGGCCTGGCTTGCATTTGAAATCGCCTTACTTATCACCAGAAGCCGCCGTCAAGAAGCGCCGCGGAAGAAGTGCAAGCGTCCCACTCATGACAAGTTCATCATCGCCTTCTCCATTAGAATCACCAATGCCATGGGAAGGCACCACGACCTACTATCGCCGAAGGGAAAGACAGGCGGAGCGAGAAGAGAACGAAGCCCGAGTGAGGAGGGAAAAGTATGCCGCTCGAGCGCTGGCGGAGGAGGCGGAGCTTCGAGATCAAATCGCACGCCAGAAGCTCCTCCGGCGATACGAGAAGTTAAAGGAAAGCCGTACCAAGGATATGGAGAAACGCCTGCATCGGCTAGAGAGGAATGGCGAGGTCCTAATGCAGTCTATGGTGTCTCTGTTGAATACCCTCAATCGACTATTACAGGATCAAAACCCAAACCCTTTACAGCGAAGTGCTACCGTTCGTCCTTCGACAACGTCTGCTTCGCGTCCTCGCCGAAAACATCACGAAACTGGTCGGGGGCGTGCCCAATCTCTAAGGTCCGTACGTAGTTATGACGATCTACGCGAAATTCTGCGGACAGGACTAGAACAAGGGGCGACACAGCTTCAAAAACACGAACCACCAAATCCACGTGTAGCAGAGCCAGAAGCAAAGACCCAAGGAAGAAAAGAAGACGTTGCTACGGATACACGTGTTAGCGAATCAGCTTTAGAAGCGTTACAGGAACATCTGCGTTCACAATCTCACCTAATTGCTGGTGGTCCTGGTCGCTCTAGTCCTAGCAGTAATAGCCAGAGTGTCGGAGTGGACAGTGTCGAAGTCATGGAACCGCTTATGCGCGAGCTGCAGGAGGCGGCGAGACAACCTGAAATTGAGGGGGAGAGGACGCCTCTCACCGAGACCGAGGACTTTAACTTATTCTGATTTGGGTGTCTGGTTGGTTGATATCCATTTAGACTCTTCGTGATGTCTAGCCTGATCCCCGAATCCAAGTTTTGTTGCGCTGGTATATTGGCTGTGGAATGGATTTAAGAGCGCCGGGCTTGTTGTTTTGGTATCCTTAAACGCTAATTCGCCCTTTCTACCATAGCTACAGCTATATTTTAGTTGCAACGAGACATACCCCTATTGAAATCAGTTAGCTGTCTTACTAGCTAGCCGGTTTAAAGTTACAATCTTTCATCATCTAACTACTTACATATTTGTAATACATTTACGCCGAAATCGAAAAGGGGCGGTTTACTGAATACTGTTCAACTTCCTAAAATGCGTAATAAGGAATTGGGTAATTTGTGATTTGTTTTGGGGTTTCTCCTCGCAACGATGGTGGCTTTGAACTTAATTGTGCCTCGCTAGTAAACACCAGGAATAGCAGAAGACTTAGGGGCCATCGTATGTGGAAATCATGGATGATGGTGGGAATATCTTCATGCCAGTTTCATTTTCAGAGGGGTTTGGCTGGTTGTGCGTGACCTGGGGTTAGGGATAACCTAACAAGCACTGATGCGCTGAGATATTTTGCGAGATCGATTCAATAGGGGGGCAGTTAGGTCGCGCTATCTTGTAGGTGATATATACCTGGATAGTACCTAGATTGGTTCAAAAATTAGGGGGCGATGGGGGGCTGGAGATGTGCTAACGCAGCCCTGGAGGGCTCTCGTACGAAGTTGTGGTAGTGTTACCCGCATGATGATTTAGTGACTTAGAGCCTAAAAAGAGCGCTGGAGGAAACTGCCTGGGCCTGCTAGGCTGTAGCTTTAGGGGGAGCTAGGGGAATTGACATCGCTGGAATATAGGCTGATTCTTCCCGCTGGGGATTTAAATGTAGGGGGTAATAGGTGGGCAATAGGGGGTTCATAACATAGTGCGGGGAACTAAGAGAAGATCTCTAAGGCTGACATCTTGAGATACCCGCACGAACGTAGTGGAATTGAAGGAGAGAGAAGAGGCGAATAGATTAGAAAACGAGGTATAGTCCGCACCCTTAAGATAGGTACTCAATACTTTGGTAAAGTCGTCGAGAAGGACATCTCCCTGCTGTGGCCAACGGAAGCACCAAATGTGAAGCACAGCACGCCGCATACATATCACCATATCACCAAATCACCGTAGGACAAACCAGCCGGACTAGGATACTTACCCGAGCAAAAGCCCATTTAACACCGAGCTTCATCGTAATTATTTAAAACGACATTTGCCCAGAAAAACAAAAATCTACGGAGGCGGCCCCGACCCAGCCACCTATTTAGTCTAGCAATTCATTTCCACCTCCCCCATTTTTACGAAGTTTTAAAACAATTACCATCCTTGCCTTGCCCTTCTTTAGTTAGATGCGAGACCTGGGTATCAAAACCACAAAAAAAGAGGGGGAAAAAAGAGCCGTCCTAGGGGTTCCAGATTAAAGCGTGGCCCCTTGCGGAGGTCGAGAGGGAGCAATATCTAAAAATACAAGAACAGTGGGGAAAAGCCAAGCGCCGTGGAAATGCGATGCAATGGTATATCGCCGGTGGACGCCATTCCCGTAATGAGACACATCAGATTACAGAGGATGTGCGGTAAGGTGTGTTAGTTGCCAACAAAAAAGTGTGCCTGCAGCTGTTAAGTAGCGCTGGTACAACCAAAACGGTCTACCACTTTTGTTGGAAGGTTATCACTGGGGAGGTTTGGGTTTACGTCTGATGAAGGGGTCAGAAGGAGGTGGTCGCCTTCTCGGCGGCAACGGTCGAGACGATCCGGGACCGGATGGACCCTATGAATTCTTGTTAGCGAAGGAATAGTCTACTCAACCATGAAAGGTATTGCGTACCTTAGGCGCATTCGGGGGTCCGGGAGGGGTGATGCCCAAAACGGCCATTGCCGCAGGGTCTTGGGGTTGCGGCATATTTCGGGGCGCGCTCGGTGGCGCTCTTAGAGCGGCTGTGCTGGTAAGCTACGTCATATAATGTTAGCTACCTCTAGAAATTTCTCATTGTGTTGATTTATCTTACTCTCTTTGGTGCTTTACCCTCATCGCCGCCATCTCTGGGGCGCTTTTGACCCGATTGATGGATGACAGGACGTTCGGAAGAACGGTTGACGGTGGCTGTCTCGCCTCTCTCGTTTAGTCCACCGAATCCTGCCATAGCTGCATTGTCTATGGGAGTTCGAGGCCTCTGTCGCTCAAGGACAGTGTAGGTCTGTGGCAATTGAGGCGTCTGATGCTTCTTAGGTGCCCGATGCGAAGGTGGTGCATCCTCCATGACTACATCTACGCTGTTGGCACGGCTAGATTGCTTCGAAGGGGGATTCGAAGAATTAAACTTCGGTTTAACATCGAAGTCAGGAGGTTCCACTTTGATACCGGGTTTTCTTAGCAAAGAAAGGACATCACCCGCCGTGTAACGATCTCGAGCCTTGGCATCTTCGATAAGCTTATTCCAGAATTCACCCTGAACTAGAGCTCTTGAATCACCAAGAATAAATAGAGAAGACTTCGCACGGGTCAGACCGACGTTCATACGTCGAATGTCAGTCATGAAACCAATACCACCTGTCGGACTGGCTCGAACACAAGAGAAGATGATAATCTCGCATTCACGGCCCTGGAAAGCGTCCGTAGTGTTGAATTCGATGAATTCTTTGATCTTTTCTCCGTATCGACGAGAGAATTGATCACGTAGCTCGAATAGTTGAGCTTTGTAAGGGGTGATAATACCGATCTTCCCCTTCCAGTCAATAGCCGGGTAATCGGTCGCGAGTCCCTCATACAGCTGCATAGCAACCTTAAGTTCCTCCAAGTTGACCAATGATTGGCCTTTGCGACCTTTCTCTTGTATACCCTTCACGTCGAAGAAACGATATGGTCCTAGTAACTCGCTCTGATGCCACGATTGATGACGCAGCTTTCTCATGTCGCCGCCATCCAGAAGACGTCGTTCGTAGAATTCCTGGCTAGGGAAAAGACTAATCTCTGGGTGCATTCGGTATTGTGTATCGAGTAGATGAATGTCGTCAGGATGATTACGTTGCATGCGGACGAAAAGACTCTGGTCGTACCCATATCGCGCAGCAGATTGTGACAATACAGTAGGGGGCAGCTGCTTCGGATCTCCGACAAGGATGCATTTAGAGCAGCCATATTTCAATGGGATAAGAGCACTGAGCTCAACACACTGTGCGGCCTCATCGATGATCACCGTCTCAAATTCAACTGAGAGATTCTTAAACATCTCATGTCCACTACCGCTGAGCGTTGCGCAAAGCACTTGGGCAGAGTCCAGAATCTCTTGTTGGATCTGACGTCGTCGAATTTCGTTCTCTCTGGCGACGGTATTTCCACTATCCTTATCAGCGTCGATCTTTGCACCGATTTGAGCCTGTCGGCGTTTCAGCTCGTCGAATTTTCGTTGTAACTGGTTTATCTCCGCACGATCGCCGACGACTCTTGCTGCCTCGAGTTGTGGTCGTAGATCAGCTAGATCAAACTTGATTTTGCCAGCTTCCTGATGCATCAATTCTCGTGAACTGGGGCCCTTATCCTGGTCCGCATTTCCCTCCACGCGGGCCTTAACCAACTCATCTAGAGTGACATCTCTTACGGCGGCATTGATGGCGTCAGTGCGACCGAGACGTAATACATTGACCTTATGGAAAGATCCGGTAGTAGACTTAACGCCGTCCTTAAGTCGCAGAACTAACTCGTCTACAGCAGCGTTACTCGGCGCGCATACCAACAATTTCTTGGATGGTCCTTTACTAGCCGTTGAACCCGATCCAGTAGGTCGCTTGATAGCTGTGCCCGCATTTGTGGAAAAACTACCCGTAAGTAAGGCTCCGACCATTGCTACGATCGTCTTCGTCTTGCCTGTTCCTGGAGGACTATAATCAATTAGTCAAATTTCTAAATGGCTTGTCAATTCATTGATACTCACCCCTGAACTAGAGTAAAGGCATCATTTTCCTTCGCATTTAGAATTGCCTTGGCCTGACCAGGATTCAGTTGGTAGTTCTCCATAACCTTCTCAACAGCTTCTTCGCTGAATTTGAGCATGGGAGATGGCTTAGCCTCTAAAACTTCAGGCATTAAGTCGTAGTACTGAAGACTCTCTAATGAAGCGAATTCACGCTCAATGGTAGTCATATTAGTAATCTTCACGGCATAGAGTTCGGATCTGGGCGTTAACGTAGATAATATAGGTCCAGCCCGACCACTTAAGCGGAATTGCACTTCTAGATTGCCGTTTTTGAACTGGATGCGCCAGATACGAGCAAGACAGTGCAAGTCCTCCGGAGATTCCAACGGCTTCGCAGCCTGTGAAAATAAGACGATATCTCCCTCTGAGAGGAACCTGTCTTTGTTTTCACTAATAGGCATGGCTGTACTAACTTCGACGAATTTATCAACGTTCATCCGGTTAACAATCTTAATACCAAATGGCTTCGACGTTGCTTCATCCTTAGCTGTCACGAAGGATCTCCAAGCCTCCTTGATCAGAAGCGGGAAGAAGGTGGACCTGTATTCAACTGGATCTCCATAGGCGTCAGAGACCTTAGAGCATACTATGCCATTGGGTGGATCATTGCCCTCATGGAAAATATCCCATTCGAGAATAGCCTGGTGAAGTTTGTCCATAGGAGGGATAAGTCGCGCTCTCATATCCTTCGCAGAACGCACAATCTTTACTTTCTTCACCGGGAGAGGCACATTGGGTTTCGCGAATTGTCCGCCCTTTGATCCTTTCTTCCCAGTAGCAGATCGAGCCAAAAACTCAGCATCGTCATCCGAGTCGTCCTCATCTTCCGAAGAGGAGTTGACCATGATCTCGCTCTTCTGTGGTGCGTGATCTTTACCATGGACACCGGAAAGTCCCTGAAGACCAGAACCCTCGCCGCTGACGAGTGGTTTAGGCTGCCTAAGCGCTTTTGCTCGGGCAATGGCCTCAGCATCTCGCTTACGCTTCTCCTCAGCCTCCTTCTGACGTTTCTCGCGAATAGTTGCCACATTAACTACAGGCGGTGCGGGCTTTCGTTCTGCCTGGCGGGCTCGCATTACGTCTAGGGCAGACTTAGTCTTCTCGGAAGAAAAGGTCTTAAGCACGTCACGCAGATCATCCTTGCTCGACTTTACTGGTATCTTCTCCTTACGAGATACGCTAGGTGCACTCGATGCAGCCGATGTGTCATCAGCCGACATCGACCAGGCATCAAGCCTGGTTTGCCGTTTAAGTGGCTCGGCTTTCTTGACTGAAATGATCTGAACGTCGTCTTGAGTGTCCTCGCCCAATGCTCGCAATAATTCAGCACGCTGGCGATCATTCATGTTCGTCGAGGTATTATATCGTCCATCCTTGTTCTTAATACAGGTATTCTTGACGAACGTCAGAGCCTGCGAAGGGAGTTCGATATCAAACTCAACTAGACGTCTTAGGAGCTTTCCGAGAACGTTGACGATTACCGTAACAAGATACAGATCCTTCAAGCGGAGCATCTTGCAAAGTCCAAAGGAATACTTTCGTGGATGCTCGAGAATATCTCTCATGGCTTGCTGTTCTGGTTGCTCGTCGTTGTTAGTCAAGAGAGAATGTGCGGTTTCCGAACTTAATGCAGATGCGAGGAGACCATCTTGTTCTAAAAGAGCTTCGGCAAATTCCATTGCTTCTCGACAGAAGTTCTTCATGGTTTCCATATCAATCAAGCGACTCCAAGCTTCCGTCTGGGTGAAAGCGTTTTCAAGAAATATCCATTGCGCATTCCACCAGGCACGCAGTGCTTCACGCTCCCTGTTATTCAGATTTCTTGATCGCAGTATACCAGTTGTCGGGTCGCAGAGACTGCTGAGGATATCTCTCGAGTACCGAATGATATTGAATTGTGGTGACCAAAGAGACATCTTCTCCGTGATTTCTGTGACAACAGAGGTATACGACGATAAGAAATTGGCAAGATAGTCTTCTAGCAGTCTAAGGACGGCATCAGTTCTTCTCATTTCATTCGTGACTGTCTTGATAAAGGACGCCCCAGCCTGGTTGATATCTTGTTCGCCGTGTACGAGAGCGGCCACAATAGCAAACATCGTCGAGGGCTCTGAGCAGAACTGTTGTAAAATAGGCTCCTTGCAATCGGCCAATCTTTCAATCATCCGTCCTATGACCTCGGCGGTTTTTTGAAAATCGGCATTAAACGCCTTCTTCGTCGGTGATAGAGTCTGTCTCTTCAAAGGCCGAAAGATCTCTACGGTAATCAGAGGACCGACGGCAACTAACATAATCTGCGCAAGTGCATCTGCACTGGGCAGGAGAATCTCCATGAATGCTTCCCAAAGACCTGGTGAGTTCCGTACTACCTCTCGCTGGACGTGACTGTCGCTGTTCTGGAGTGCGTTAAACTCCTCGACGGTGATGCGAGAATCCAAAGTTAGGGCGTACTTTATTACACATAAACCGGTCTGTAACATAAAGACATTCTTTTGGTCGCCCGGTGACAGTTGGGCAAGCTGGATGATTAATTCTTTATACTTCAATGTCAGATTCAAGACTGTATTCGTGTGTATAGTCGAGGACGATGTGTGGAGCTTATAGCTTGGCGAGGCAAAGGTTCCCAGGGTAGAAGAGAGAACCTCGACGGCAGCAAGAGTACAAGCGAGCTTGCCTCCCGATGACATGATAGGGTCCTGTGCATACCTTTGCAGGAAACGGTGCAAAAGTGAGTCGCAGACATCACTTTTCTGGTGAGTAGGAATGGATTCTATGAATGACTTCACCCAAGAGATCGCGATTGGGCCCTCGGGCGTGTCGGACTCTCCCGACTGTAAAAGGAGTGTCTTATAGGCTGGGCTGCCCATGATTTGCTCGGCAACGGCGGTGTGGGAATAATGACTATAGGCGTCCCAGAACGCCTTAGGAGACTTGTGTATCAGCGCGCAAAACGCCTTGATAAGTAACTTCAAGACAGGAATGCAATCCATTCGAATCATTTGACCAAGCATTAACTCATAGATGCTTGGCTTTACGGCCATGGCTCGGAGGCAGTGAATGACGAGTTTCTCGTCAAGCACATCGAGGATGTAAAGGAATCCTTGCCAGAAGCGGACATGAGTTTGAACAGGTGTGTTGAAGTCATTCACCTTCAAAATCGCGTCTGCAAGATTGTCATTGATTGCCCACTCAAAGTCCTCTTCAGTGACAGTGGGATGTCGGGAGAACGTGTGGACGGCGAATCTGTTACGAGTTTCGTTTTCGTCGAATAGGAAAAAGGTCATGGTCGGAAGGATCTCATCTAACTTAAGAATCTTCCTCTTCTGGATAGCCTCGAAAACGAAGTTGAACTGCTTTCGGTTTTCCGGCAAGCTCAAGTAAGGCATGCAGCATATCGCTTCGTAGAGTGCGATGAGCAAATCTTCCCGGTCTTCCTTAAGAAAGGTGCTCTGCCCAGCCACGCCGTCATGAGCATTAATAAATTCGGCCGCGCTTTCGAGACCTTTGGTGATGCGGTGGAAATCGAATTGATTCAGACGATCCTCCATCTCAGTTACTATACTGTCGTCGTAGAACTCGCCGATTCCTTTAAGGAAAGTCTTGCGTCCTTTGTGCCAGTTGCGCACACAAGTGGCACAGGCCTTTAGGAACTTGCTTGTTCGCTCTACAAATTCCGAGCCTAGGTTTCCAGCTACGCCTTCTTCAAGGCCTAATATTAATGAACAGGTGTATGCCTGTTCCAGTCTCTCCTTGCCTTGTCTGATCCTTTCTTCCTTTTGGGCAACGGTGATCTTGCTCGGAGCATCAATGTCTTCGTAAATCTCGTCATCTTCGTCCGAGATCCGTGGGCAGCATGTATGGGCCTCTTGTGGGAACCCTCGGAGCTTATTAAAGGCACCCTCGAGTAATTCATCGACAGGGGTAGACATTTTGACTGATTCTCGGCATGTCGCCGCGATTCGTATCGTATTTCGACGTTGTGGTATGAGATTGGGCGTGGGGGGAATTCGGGTCGGTTAGGGTTCTAGAATTTGTGTCGAGATTCGAATATCACTTTCATGAATGATTTAATCCCAAACTACCAAATCAGGTATCTTGATCGACGGGACCGATTACCATGTGATTGGAATGGGAATGAAAGTGAGGGAAGTGAGGGGGGGTTCGAAATTCACAATTTACTAGAAATAGTCAGGAAACGTTTAGGAGGGAAGAAGGGATTGATGACACGCAAATTCCAGAGCGAGGGTTTGCGGAACGGACACTCTCTGCTTAGTACTCTCTACTACGCGATAAGGTAAACCTAGGCAAACCGTACGCAATAGTATTTAAGAGAAGAGGATAAATAGGTGTTGTCAAGAGTGAAGTGGGAAAAATTCACTGGGTAGAGGTATGTAAGGTTAAAGTGAATTGTTCATGGCGCGGCGCGTGAAGTTTCGAGGAACGTGCAAGAGGAACGGACTTACAGTGCTTCTTATCGATAAGCCTTTAATTAATTGCTTCCGTAATGGGGTAATGAGGTAATAGCCTCTAGGGTGTGCTCTGGGGTTGAGCTGTGGTGGCTTGGCGCAGTCCCTACTAGGTTAGGTGCTAGGATAGGTGGGTGGGAAAGTGGGAATTCTCAACTTGCAGAGTAGAAGTAAGTAGGTATGTAAGAAGAAGGAAAAATTATTTAAAGGCCTACTAAGTAATCAAGTTATCTATTTCCTCTACAAGGGTTTTACTAGGTAGGTAGGTACCTAGTAGTGTTATTTCCAAAGTCAGTTCCGGTTTCGAAACTCCTTAGGGGTAGGAACCGTCAAACAGCAAGGAGGAGGCAGGTAGGTACCCCCTATAGTGTGCTATGTAGATATACAATTAAGATGGCGGGAGCAAATTCAACAGAAAGCAAAAGACGGGCGGGTGCAAATAAGTTAAAAAGCATCGCATATTTTTCATTTTATCTCAGGTCAGCTTATACCTAAACAGGTAATATAGTTACACTTTAAAAGCAGCCGCAGTTAGCCATTATCAGCTTATTCATCACCTTCGGAGTTCTCTTAATCCTTTACCCCGTCTCCTCCTTCTCCTCTTCCTTAACGTTCTCTTCGTCAACCACCTTTCCCTCTTTCTCCTTCTTAAGCTTTGCCTGCCGTTTTCCTCGGCATACCAGGCTCTCTAGCGGGCACTCGTCGAGAGAAGCCCAATCTTTAGTTCCCTCGACAGTGTTTGCTTTACATTTACCACAAAGTTTACCATGTTGGATAAACAATTGATGTAGTCCGTACTTGAACTGGTCCGGGCATCTAACCTCCAAGTGACCGAAAGTATCATCCGCGTTTGCCTTCTCTGGCACCCATCCCAGCCATCGCGCAAATCTGTGGACGTGAGTGTCAACAGCAAAGCAGGGAATCTGAAGACAAAAGAGGATAACGCATGCCGAAGTCTTAACACCAATACCAGGGTACTTGGTTAGATGTTGCATAACTTTGTCGCTTGGCAAGCCTCGGAGGTGTTCAAGTGAAAGCACACTCTGTTCTACAGCCTGTATCTCAAAGTCTTTCTGTTTGTCAGTCTTTTCTGCTGCGGCGAACACATTGGCCTGCAAGTTAGTCTTTCTTTCTTCAAGGTATGCGTTGCGTCGTTCGACGTTCTCCTCATAAACCATATCGAGGATGGCCTTGATGTTTTTGGACTTTTCTGTTGCTAGGCCCCCCTCGCGAATAGTGTTGTATAGAGTCTCGGTCGCTTGTAGCCGAACGTTGTTCCAGTCAACGCTCCCTCCTCCGATTCCACCTTTCAGTACTCCAAACTTTTTGGCTATATTTTGTAGCATCTTGTTCGAGCCCTCCATACTCACTGCGGTGCTTAGATAAGTCCTAAGTAGGCCATCAAGCAAAGACGGGACTTCCCCGCATCCAGTTACCTCTAACGAGGGTGGGGGGACTACTTCCGGTGCTTGTGTCAAGACATTGCTATGCATTTCCTTGAGTAAGTTGAACACAACTTCACATTGTTCTGCCGTCGGCGACGTCCATATGGGAAAGGGACTCACGCCCGGCGTCAGGCCATAAGGGTTGTCCTTTGTCTTTCTACCTCCTCTTCTTGCCTTCTTAGGTTTTGGCTCAGAGGTGTCGTTCTTATCCTCTTCTCCAAGCGTACCCTCTGTTTGGGCCTTTCGCTTCGTATCTGCTGTCTTAGAATCTCGTCCATCGGTGTGTTGAGCCTTTGTAACAGAGAAAGATAGGGTGTTTTGCGTCGAAGACTTTAGAACAATCACTTTTGGTTTTCTCGGTCTCAATTGACGGCCGCCATCAAGTGAGATATGGCCGGATGCTGTCTCAAGGCTGATCAGAGCGGGCCCTCGTACAATCTCGGCCGCAGCTTTTTCAGAAGTCGCTGCTGTCGCCACAGCCGGCACTTCATGGGGAAACAACGATTGTGACCCAGGTAATGAATCAGTGGTAGCGATTGAGTCTACCACAGGTGGTGGATCAATGACATATGATGAATTGGATATAGGCGATTCTTTGGCAGCAGGTTGTGTTTGGATCGCATTAGCCTCTAAGACAAACCCCAAACCATGGGGCAGCGGCAGCATAGCTGCGGTCTGTGCCTTAGGTCCCTTACGACCACGTCTCGGCATCTTGTCGATAGGCTTATGAATACGGATCGGGCTAAAATATGCTGCATTAAATCCACATAAGCAAATATCACAGACAATACAAGCAAGACGTTGGGATTTGATGGATGTATACCCTGAGACAACACATATATCTCAGCTATCGGGGTTAATGAAATTATATGTAGATGTGAATTATGTGGATATTAAGGAAAATGGACAGCGACGACATAGGGGCACCTATAAATGAGGGCAATTGCAGCGGCAAGGGGGATGTTTTCAGAATAAGGGTACTAAACCTCCATGGTCTAATAGCGAACTACACTCATAAGTGTGTACTTACATATGAAAGATACTAATTATATTGAAGGACGTTGGTTATAATACTGTGCGCGACAATAGGCAAAGGCGTGTCTAGCTCGTAACTATTAAGGGGTTAGTGCTGGCTTTAGCAGTTTCAATGTTGGCTGCAAATGTAAATACCGAAACTCTGGGCCAGAAGTAGAGTTGGAGTTTGATAAATGAATACTGTTAATCATGTCATTGGGAATCGACGACCCGATCAAAGTGGTGGTAGTCCTCTGAGGTTAATGAAGGAAGCAGCGATTCTTTAAACAGAACCTTCGAAGTCTCGACCGACTCGATGAAGAGACACGGAGTCAACTGCGATGGCAATAGTTAGCAGATAAAGTGGTATTAACAACTTTGATAAAGAGCGATTGTATCGCTATGAAAATATCCACCTACGGACGTAGGTACCTAGCAGGTAATCGTCAAGATCGCTCACGATTGACGATATGTATTAGGTAGGCATTCTATCAACATGAGTATATCTTGTCGACGACGAGATTATAGCATGGAGTATAGTCTCTTAGGAGAGTATACTCAATTGGCGACGTGAATTTTTGGCAAATAGGGGTGTGATATAAATGACACCTACCTGCAGAGATCAACGTCCGACAATGAGGACGAAGCTTAGTCCTGACGATACTGAGGCCTGCGACAAGTAATACAATATATGAATCGCTAGAATGAATTGATGCGATAACTTAGTGTGTACGTAATGATTGCATTGAGAAGCAAACACACCGTAGACAACCACACATCACGTAAGATACGCTTGAGACAAGGAACAAGTCAGTTTGACGACGCTGAGACGGGAGAAATGAAATATGAAATAGTGTTAGGTGTGAAAGAGAAGAAGAAAGTTGGAAGTGGGAAGGTCCGTGATGGGTGGGACAACTCAGGACTCAAGACTGCTTCAAACCATATATAGTTGCAAGCGCGATGAACATCAGATGAATTTCATTAACCAACTGGAAATATCGTTTAAATGCCTAGACGCTAAGTTTATTCACTGGGTAATGACGTATTCACGAGTTCGGATGATATCCACCTGTTGAAGGTACTTGCCTACCTATGAAGATACATATGGATAAGAAGGTCACGGGTACTGCTCCTCTTCAAGACGATACTCATTATAATCTGATCTTGAAATACGTTCATCTCTTTGGATAATGATCCAAGGAAACTCAAAGGCTGTTTGCGATAGGCCATCTCTGCCTTGTTAAGATCATATGGGATGGAAATGGCGAGTTAAATTGGAGATAATAGTGACTATTGTGAAAATCTCGAATTGATGTAGGTATGTATAATAATTAATATCTTAGTTGAAGAAAGATCGCGCATATTTATGTAGCAAATATCATGGGTAGATGAGTGATATGGAGGATGTTGGTATGGGAAATGCCCTCTCCTATGTGGGGTATCTTTCCTCTGGGTTTGCTTGGGTTTGCGCGAAATTATTGGGTGTTCTTATGTCACATAAATAGTACCTAAGTAGTATTTTCTTATATCTAGAAGTCTTAGATTTATTTCTCTAATTATTGATGTTGACCTTTTGGGGTGATTATGAGGATAAAAGCCTACTTAGCAAAATAGGGGTACGTTGAACTCAAGGTAAGGCACGATGATTAATATAGGCAAGATGCTACTTGTTGGAGAACACGACTACGATATCATTATCCCATCGAGAAAACCGGGAATGCAACAAGATAGAATACACAGACCACGAATAATAGCGTGCAATATCATTAGACGTCTATATTTTTTTATTGAGCTAATCAACGTATCGTCTATAAAGAACGTGAGTTTTCAACGTCGTTCGGGTTCACTAGCCATATTGTGAAGGCTGATGTCATCCCGAATAGGGGAAATAGCCCCATTTCTCTTGACCTCCGGCAAGGGATGCTCCTCTCCAGGTGCCAAGAGATGTGATGCCGAGCCGTTGGTGCCTGTCTGACTGCCGCCGACAACCATCGTTGCGCCGCTACTGGCAATCGGTGCATGTGTGGCATGTTTCCGCTTTGTGCCGCGCAGTTCATTCAAATGCTCGAAGTAGCCTTCGGGCACCGGTGTGACATACTTGCCACAAAACACACCGACCTCAAATTCAGTAGGACCGTTCTTTGGTGCTAGCTCCGCACATGCTGCTTTCAGATCGTCGAGATCTTGGTAGATCACTTCCTCCGCATCAATGCCTTGGGAAAAAGGTTAGTAATGATCCTACGAATAAACCAGATAGCTTGGGACTGCAAGCCGTTGAGGTTGATAATTAAATCCCTTCACTTACTCTTGGCGATAGCAAAGCGGTCTTTGCCTGAAGCGATCAATTCTGTCGGGCTGGCTAGATCAACTATTAAGACCCAGTCAGCGATCAATTCATAATTAATGGAAAATGGCCAAATTGTTGTCGATAGCCTAAATGTCACCCCGGAAAGGATAGATCACTTACTGCCGTAGATGTGTGGCGCTGTGATAGGGGGAGCGCAGCTCGCGAAAATAACTTTTCGCGCGCCAGCTTCGCGTGCCATGGCCACTATCTCCTTGCTCGTAGTACCTCGCACAATGGAGTCATCGACAAGCAGGACACATCTTCCTTCGAATTCAGTCTGAATGGCGCTGAGCTTTCGCCTAACACCCTTCTGACGGGCTCCTTGCTGAGGCATGCTGTAGTGTTTTGAGTTAGTTACTGCCATTAAAAAATCTTTTCGACTAGATAAGAGTCCATAATTCGTATATAGATTTAATATGGCAATAGTATTAAGAAAGAGAGAAAAGGGGTTAACGAACATAAATGTCCTGAACACGTATCTGTTCTTGACGAAACCTTGGCAGAATTTTAGACCTAATCGTTCGGAGACACTCGCAGCTGATGTATTTGAGGTCTCGGGAATAGGAATAACAGCATCAATGTCTTTGATGCCCTCATCTCCAAGGAGCTCTCGTATCTTGTCGGCCAATTTGTAACCCATTCTTTGTCGAGAAGCATGTACACTGATCCCATCCATGACTGTAAAGTAGAATTAGACATTGTGTAATTTAAGCAACAGTAAGTATCATCTAATACTAACCAGTATCAGGTCTTGCAAAGTAAACATATTCGAATATGTCAGGTGAATACGTTTTCGGGGTTTGAACTTGGTGAAAGACAGGTGATCGACCTTTTTGTATGAACACAGCTTGGCCGGGCAAAATGTCTCGAATGTTGCGGAAGCCGAGTTGTCGCAAAGCAATAGACTCAGAGGCAAGCATATAGTCCTTTGCGCCAGGGAGAGTATCTGAATCTCTCTCACCAAGCACTAAGGGCCTAATACCGTAAGAATCTCTGAAGCCTAAAACCCCGAAACCAGCAATCATTGCGGTACAGGCCCAACCGCCCTAATGCATTTGTTAGCTAACATTACATCGCCACTCTAGTAGATGCAACCAACCGAACACCGTTCATACATTCGCTCTAAAGAATCTAGTATCTGTTAGCATTGTATGTCATCATCGAAATATATTCTTCCTTTTTTAAATGAAGTAGATTAAATGTCAAAGAGAATTATCGACTATAAGTAAGACGGAGGATATGATGCCAAATTCAAGGGGAAAGAAAGACGGACGAGGGGGAAAGGGGGATAATATTCGGAAAGCTTACTGAATATATCGTCTGTGTTGACTCTGGCCTTTCCCGTCTCATTCAGCTCGTTCGCAAACACATTGAGCATCCTAAATTTGTGTTAACTTTGCTTGACTTCAATTTTCTCGTGCTCTTGATGTCAACAGATCACTATAATTTCAGAAGTAGTTGTCAACTTACAGTTCGCTATCGCTATCCGTGTTGATATGTCTGTGGGCGACAGTGTCAAGATATCGACGTAATTCAGGGGCGTTGATAAGATTGCCATTGTGAGCAAGCTGTGGCATATTAGGTTAGCGATCTCTTTAGATCCTTACGAATAATTTTCTATTTGAATCTGAATTGAAAATGTATTGTCCAGGCTTGTAGAGTACTTGCTTAACAATGCAAGGATATCTATAGTGTTTAGGGAGGAATTGAATTGGAAGGCTCTTATAAAACGGTATTAAATCAAGATTTACTTACACATATTCCATAAGGACTGTTAACGTATAGCCTGTTTTATGTTAGCATTTAGCTAAATATTTATGGGCCCTAGGAGGATTTTCCCATATATAGGCGTGTATAACAAGGTGCAGCGATTGTGATTAAACGTACTATAATTATATTAGCTTTTATGAAAGGTCTTATAACACCAAATAGTTTATGAGAACAAGACATAATGTTATATTAGGAAGAGTTTTTACTAACCGGTTGTGACTCGGCATTCGACGATGTGCCTGCAGTCGGATAACGTAGGTCTGAGATACCAAATGTCAGTATGTTCACTTAGAACAGCAGCAGTAAAATTTTTCTAAGAGCAGTCTTCGTTCAAATATCCGAACGAGGAAGACGATGAGGAAAGAGGGAACATACGCCCGATACCCATTGAGCCGGGCAGATCTTGAATCCTCATGCCGTCAGCGAATACTTTGGCGGCCATCCCATTGCCCTGCCATTAATGTTAGAAACGAGTCAGTAAAGAAAAGAAAGGGATAAATTATTTTACCTTGCATTGATATATGCGACCTCCCGCTGCGCAAGTTGCTATACCACAAGCTAATGAATGTTAATCCACTTGTTACCCGAAATCGTTGCTATGGGTGTTAACTAACCATCCTGTCCTCTGTGTTGGAGGAAGTATAGAGCTTCGTGAAGTGCGACCGCAGCCTTGCACGGATGCTCAGGGTCATCCCCAACATGACCCAAGATCAACCCAATGACACCACACATGATTGCTTGGCGGATAAGATCGCGGGATCTAGTGTGATCTTGTTAGCAAAGATGAAGCTCCAATAACAAGCCCCACCATTTCAGTCAACAGTACAACAGCAGCCGGATGAAGCGGGAAACGCTAGGTTTAACTTCTATACACAAAGCTACACTAATATTAATGTATTGGTACGCGGTGGTTGGTTTCCCGGTGCTGTTACACTGTCTTCTGAGGGGTATAAATATAGCAGATGGAAAAGGGGAATATTGTTCAGAGTGGATTTCTCCGCAGCATAGAGCTAGGCAGTCGAACATTTAAAAAGAAAGAACTCATCACGACAATATTTTACGGCTATCCTCAGGGGTAATGGTTTTATAGGCCAATTGCTTCCAAACGACAATTCCCATTGTCCTAAAGCCGGGTAGGATCTAGGACTTGAATATGCGCAGGATCAACTTATACCAAGACCTATCTGCTTGGAAGCAGCAACCCATTGTCCCCGATTTGCGCCAAGTCCTACAAGAACGGAATCTATTCCAACATACCTTCTCTATGGATCTCGATTCCGTGGGGTAGGACTGCAAGTTGGATCGAATCGAGTCGAGCCGAGTGAGATCGGTTCGAGAAAATCGCGGGGAAATCGTACGAAGCCAGTGACAGGTGCTCGTGGGTTTGCGCGATTACTGGGAAGAGGAGGTGGATGGACGTGGGATGGGGCTCGAAGGAGTTGGATTAAACGTATAATTCTACAAGTATGACGATATCAAGGATTGAAGTGACTGAATTGATTATACAAATATTTGCCTTCGAGTGGGAGCGCAGAAGCACCTGCGCTATAAGAAACGCGCGCAATCGGCATCATGATTAAATTTACTAATTTTTTTTCTTGTCCCATCTGAGAGAATTCAAAATATTTGCGACTAACGTTGGAGTAAAAAAGTGGAGGGGCACTTGGCGCTCGAAAATGATTGGATATGACGGTCTAGAGTTTTTTTCCGAACTTAAAAAATGACCAAAATCAGCTTACTTTGCAACCCGGGGTTCTGGGATTTGGGGACCCCCACCGGCCAGGTCGGATGGAACGAGCCAGTGCCCTCCAGCTGCTGTAGGTTGCGCTTGCCACTGCCACAGTATCACTACAGTATGTACATACATCTGTACGCTAAACTAAGGAAATGACGATGATTGAAGATTGAAAGATCCGGTCGCGCACGTGGCAGGACCATCCTTGACAATCACAATTGAATCGATAGGGTGAACCCGACGGAACCCCGAACAATTCAATCTTAATCGATAAAAGCTTTTGATAGCGGGATTTCAAAGCCGCTAGTGGGGTACAAATCTGTAAGCTAAGGGTTGGGGGTGAACACGTTCAAGGTAACGCAAATATGCTCAATAACTTCCTTCTCAGAAAAGGAGCGCATCAAGATATCTGAAATCCTCGTCATTCGGATCCCGGACCCCTATCATTCCCGAGAAGCCACTATCGTAGGCGATGCCGTAGCGAATGAGGATGCCGGCCTTTTCCGCAAGTTTGATGAGTGTGGTTTGAGGCTCGGACAAACCAGTTTGCTCCCTGAAGGCGGTCCAAAATGCATTTCTCAGGTCATTCATGTCGTCGAACCACTTCCACCCTTTAGGGCCCATGCTGCCGAGGGCGTTCTCTAACGCGTAGAGGGTGAAGCCGAACGGTTGAATGCTCGCGCCAGTCCAGTCGACAACGCCTGTAATCTTGCCACTGTCGGGATCAACTAAGATGTTCATCTCGTTGAGATCACTGTGCGTAAGGACCACTGGATAGCATCCGTTAAGAAGAGTTGGCAGGGCCGCTTGTGTTTCAGCGATCGATGGTTGGAAGCGCTCTGGGAGAGTACCAGCTAAGTATTCAAATCTGGCGTGGCATTCGGCGCTGATAGTAGGCATATCGACCAAGTTCGAATCGCCCTGCATATCCCTCTTCCACGACTGCGCAAAGAAGCTTTATCTCATATCAGTAGATTAACGCTAAGATCAGAGGTAAAAGTGCAGCCTTGACGAACCTTGCCAGGCTGTGCACGGTATTCAGCCGTTGGTCGTGCGTAAGAGAGGAGCGAATGGTAATATAATTCTCTCCAGGCAGCCTGTCCATCTCGTATATTGCCAGCTGTGAACCGTTTGGGTTGCCGACCCACCCAAGCTCACAACAGCTAGCTACTACATCCTTGTGAATATCCTTAGCCAGAGCTAACATGCCCATATCCAACAAGGCTGTCTGCTCTCGGAACTGGATGATCTTGTTGTCGCTCGGCCCTGCAATGACAGTATAGCTAGTCACGCCTTGGATGTTGACGGGCCGGATCTCTCCTCCGTATCTTTGGCGAGCTATCTCGTCGCATTGTATTCTGGACGACGACACCCCAGCCTCTGAAAAGAAGCTGTCGATGGCACTATCGAGGGTGTAGACGACGTACGGCATAGCTAGGCGGTGGAGCTAAGGCGGGACGACGGAATCTTCCCGGCTACGTCTTAGGCTTGGTGAATAAGATGCAGAAGGAGGTATCAAAAGAAATCACCCTAATACTACCCTTAGATGCTAAATTATCACCAACGGCATAATTCCTGTAGTTAATTTGGTGTCTAGGCTCTTACGTTGGTTGTAAACATGAAGCCAACAGGTGTCTTGTAGGTGGACCCCTCTACGGACCCCTCATTGGACGCATTTGACAACAGAAATGAACATTCAAAGGAAACGGGCACTCCCTCCAAATTTGGGCAATTGCGTATAAACGCGTTTTCATTTTAAGGTGTCTGATACCATATCCATTATTAATCGATGATGGGGAACACTTGTCTTACATTCTAATATTGAGTCTGCTCAAAGGTAGCCTGAAGGCGACTGTTGAGCAAGGAGAAGTCGTCGAGCCGATAATTGAGAGCACTATATCAATATATACTAATTGTATTCGGACCGTCTTCAATAAGCCGCAGGAAAAATTAACTGATTTGTTATAGTTGTGAGAGAGGTATGTACATTCATGCCCCGGTAACAAAGAATAGGAGGATCAAGATCTGTCCGGATGGCCAGGGTGAGGTTTTCGAAAGGATTGATGGCATTTTTATTGACGATGCGGGTGGCTTAATCGTGTAGATGGCATTGATGCGTTCATAGGTACCTAGGTACGTCTTTTTAGAAGACTGATGCTGCCGTTTGAAAGCAACTTCCTCACACCCTTTCTGCCATTAATGGCGTTGTCTCCTCAGAACTTATCTCCTCAGCAGTACTGGTAATATCTTTTTCTGCCTTGAATTTCCGCGAGGTACAAAACAACACCCCTTGAACAATAGCAAAAATTAAATTGTCTACAGCAGCCCAGCCGACAAGTTGGTACCACGCACCGAGAGGTACTCGGTCGTCGGACCCTATGGTGAAACGCACAGGCCAAACGCAAGCCACTATCACAAATACAAGTGCCTGAACAAGTAACCCGATAGTGCTTAATGCTCCAGGCTCTTTGCGTGATAGCATTTCGTTTAGCTGGGGGAAAACGGCGATGGCAGCAAGAATAGTGATTACAGGATTAATATAGATGGTGTGTAAGCCAAAGAATACGGCAGAGAGAAGTTGTCGGTAACCGTACGATCCACCGGGTTCTAACATAAACTCGAGCATGATGGGAGCGACTGAGATGAGGAAGAAGACAGTATAAGTCGCAACCATGCAGTATTTGATACCGGACTTCGAAGGTGGGTAGTACAGATAAAGTCCGAAGCTTAGAAAGGACATATTAGCAGATGTGCAGGTAGCAAATACTGGCAACATGGTGCAGTGACCCAAGCTAATTTGCGAGACGGGTGTGGTTACACTTACAGTACTAGATGACAAAAGAAAACGACAGAAAACTGAGCCAAGTTAAGCCAGTCGAGAATCGTTGGAGGTACATTTACTATAAGACCCGCCATATCGGTGTTGTCTACCATGTAATGCAGATCAATAGCGAACTGCTCCGTGGCAACGACGAGGTTGATAAGAACGTAGAGAGAAGAAATCCCAGCATAGTCTCTACGGGATATGATACGATGGTACTGGGGAACGAAGGAAGCTACAGTCGCAAGCAGGAGAAGACTGTGGCGTTGTTAGCTGCATGTTGCCGCCCTCGATGTTCCGAGGGGAGAGCTGAGGGGAGGGCTGTGAAAAGAAAGGGGGACAAACATTGAGATAACGATGATCAATACGTTCATGATAACTATTTTCATATCCTATTTATTCTCTTGTGACTATTGATATGTAGACGATGAAGAGTTGGAATTAAGACTGCCTGGGATTTCAACGTAACTGCTGTATTGGTAGTTGCCTGACAACCCCGCCCAGCATTGCGCCTCAAAGAGGCATGATCAGGGTGTATCTTTGAGCACCTAACCATCTGTATCTACCTACATATAGCAATTACTTCGTTGATCTTTCTTCTCCTCTTTCCTTAATCCGCTGTAAGATCATACTAGGTCTTGAGAACCTCTTATCCTAGAGTGTATGTTTCCTAATCTAACTCATGTCAAATAATCTACAGGTCAAGACAAGACTGATTTGTTACAGCATTCCTCAAGAAACTCTTCGAGCAATGCTATTCGAAAGCTATTATATTGATGTGTGACTGAAGTCTTGTGTAGTTGCGCCAACAATGCCAAGACATGGTGACGATTCTTGATGTGCGCTCGCACCCAAGTCTGCCTAATAGATAGGGGTATCAACAGTGCTCCAAACCCTTGAAAATCAACTAAAGGTGCTATATAGACAGGTAACACCCTCCTATAACATGACCAGAATTGGGTGCAGTGGGGCGTACCTTTGGAAACACCTCGATCATTCGTCTCAATTTACTGCTCGACATCTACCCAGTACTTTTTTTCTTTTTCCCTTTTCTTTTTTTTTTTTTAGAAAAAAAAGAAGCCACAAACGTCATCACTATAGTATCATCCTCGAATTGAACGGCTTTGGATGCCAAGAGTGCAATGATCATGCATCATATAGGAACTCCAGTCTTGTATGGTGTCTCCACTAAGGAATTATCAAAAGTCCCCTTGGTTACTAGGTAGGTACTTTGTAACCCTACATCAGTACCTATTCTCGGGCAAGTAATCACTTGCTTGCTTTATTGTTCGGTGCCAGCGTTTCTTAGTAAATCAGAAATGTGCCGAAAGCTTCAAGCGAGATTTAGACTCCATAAATGACCCTTCTTGACAGGAACAGCTGCCCTTTTAGTAGAGGTAGTACTCATAGGGCTGTCTATGACTACTACCTAGCGAGTCAATAAGGCTGGGGTTCGCGGTTAGACCATAGTTATGTGGACAGTTATGATGCGAATGAAGGAATGCTTTCCCGGAGCTATATAGGGGAGTATAAGTCGGCTGTGCCACAACGTTTGACAAGGACTTGTGGAGAAGCGCGAGGAACCTTGATTTTGTCCTTCTTGGCCTTCCGAATTCTTATTTTCTCATACTGCCTAGTAGGGAAGGTCTACAATATATACAGTAGAGTCAGGCATGGAAAGTTATCTCCTGGGTCGCCACCAGATATGAATATTCATTTCAATACAGCCTAGCGGCCTAGACAATAAATAAGATTAGGGAGTACGCAATGCTTGAAATATGAGGATACAATGTCAAACTAAATGATTTCTGTTCGTAGACTCACCTATCAAATCTCATCCAGCTCTTGTGGGGGCCGCAGTGCACAGTAAGATAAATGAAACTCACTGTGCAAACGGATTAGGTAATAAATGTGGCTTCAAGTGGGACTAAGGTTCGGCCGAGTCCGTGAACCACGATCTTCCACGATTTCTTCAGCTTCGTCCCTGTCTCACCTTTAGACCTTGGAGGCGCCTTGAGGCTCAAATACTGCTTCCCAATTGAGTACCACAGGGTCTTTTACTCGTTTTGCATATTTGAAGTTCTCACGGAATTTATGATGGGCTTAATCAGCTCTCGGTGGTGGCGAGTCCTGATTACACCGGCTGAACCCTAGTGCTAGTCAACTCCGCGATTCTATGTAGGTCATGACTCGCGAGACTTGCTAGCCTCGTTGTAATGTCCCTCTTTGGACCGTACCAATCTTTGAAGCCTTGGCTAACTACGGAGTCGCAGACTTAATTCGATGCCGGTAATTGTTATGGATAGACATAGGCAACGTCATCCCGAAACGGTGAACAATCTGGGAGTCTGTGTCTTTGATTAGGTACTATAGAGTAAGATTTTGAAGGGGTCGTTACGCCCGGTTGCCGTCGGACCTATAGACTTACCGGGTTCTCGATTCCGCCGGCACTAAGGGGGGGACCTTTTTAACGCACGTGGGGTTGGGCGCTACAGATTAGTGAACGCGAGAGCTAGGCACCCAAACGTCTTTAGTACCGCACCAACATACTTATGTCCCTGAGCATAGGTTAAGGGTTTGAAACTTCTTGGTAGGGCTGTAGCGTCGCAGCCTGGGAGAAGATGTATGTCTCCGTGAGTGCGGTCAAAGATCAATGCTGAACAAGTGCTTTTTCGAGGAGAACTAACTGATTGATAGCCTTATTTCTCGCATGTCGTTGTCAACGGCGATGATCTTTTCCTCTTCACCAGTTTTTCTCCATTAAACAAACTCGTTCTAAGCGAGTGTCGAGTGGTCCGATAAATTGTGGTCCTTAGTCCTAGATCTAATCGATCTTTGCCTAGTGCCTTCCGTTTGACCTATGAAAATTCTAGTATTCTATAAGTGTGGTACCAATAGTTCAGACCCTAGAGCAGTCCAATCGCAAGCCCTGGTCATCCGCCGCACTCGTGCCTTAAGGCTGATTCTAGGCTGAAGGCTATACTTGTTCCTGATACTAGTCGACTTCCTAATCCTGATAGTGCCCCTTGGTCTTTGTGCGCACCGCATAATCACACTGGTTCGATGAGGGTCTAGTGGCCTGCCATCATGGGCTTCTTCGGCGCGCAGGTCCCATTTCGGACGATACAATCTCAGTCACAGGAAACAGGGAAATGAGGTAGGCAGGCGATATGAGGAAAATGCAAACACCCATCATCGAGTATTAGTCAAACAATGTACAAGACCAACGCTTTAGCTTACGGCCGACCTCACGGTATGGAGGGTAGCCGACCCCTAATTGGGTTGTGGAGGGCTAGGGGATGGCTAGGTCCCTATAGAGCAAACAAGTGTTTTTTATCTCATAGCTGAGACGCTCTCCTTCTTTCGTCCATCTCTTCTTTCTTCTCACCATCCGTCGAGTCGATAATAAACGGCATACTAGCCAGCCGTAGCAAACATTTGTTTGCGTCCTTTCGTTGAGTAGTTTAGCGACCACGTTCATTACGGCTTCGGCCACTTACGATCTTTACGAACAATACAATCACTTAATCGACCTTTAATCGACCTATAAGATGGTGAAGAATTCAGTCTTGATGGCGGCGCTCTCGGCGTCGTCTGCCGTGGCCCTTTATACGACCACTTACACACCAGACTATAAACTCAATGCCTACTGGGTATGACACCTTGTTGCTAATTACCTCGAGTCTCTTTCTCACACATAACTCATAGGGACAATCCGGACCTTGGACTGATTTCCTTGGCGACCACTGTGAATCTGATAGCGTTGACTTTGTGACTCTCGCTTTCGTGAACACCTCGCCTGAAAATGGAAATGGCACCAATTACCCGGGCACTAACTTCGCTTCTCACTGCGCGGCAGAAGTCTATGTGAACAATGACCGGAACTCACCACTTCTCAGCTCATGCTCTTATATTAAGGACGACATTAAGAAATGCCAGAGCCTTGGTAAGAAGGTGTTACTATCCGTCGGAGGAGTGTATTCCGACACAAGCAACTATACCGTCTCCTCTGTCCAGAACGGTATTGACTTCGCCGACTTCCTCTACGAGGCCTTTGGCCCCTTCAAGGATGGATACACCGGCCCACGACCTTTCGATGAGAGCTCCACAGATCACACTTCCGTTGATGGTTTCGACTTTGATATCGAGCACAAGTTTGGTAAGAATTGTGTATTTTCTCAAGATCTTAGTCGCTTTACTAACTCATGTCTAGATGACCAAGAACCATACGTTAGCATGGTGAATCACCTTCGCGAACTCATTACTAACGATGGCGCAAATATGATCCTCACGGCCGCCCCTCAATGTCCGCAGTCCACCGATTACTTTCAAATGAAGACCATCCTTCAGGAGGCCAAGTTCGACAAGATCTGGATCCAGTTCTATAACAACCCATCCTGCGAGGCAACTACGACTGGCTTCAACTACGATGATTGGGAGACGTTCATCAACGGCGGAATCAACACCAATGCCGAACTCTTCATTGGTCTTCCCGGAAGCCTCGAGGCTGTTGGCGTATTAGGCAGTGGTTATATTACCCCTGATGCGGCTAAAGAACTTATCTGCACTTACAAAAACAAGGAGCATTTCGGCGGTGCTATGTTATGGGATGTCTACTACGCTTCTGAGAATGTTGACACGTCAAATGTATCATACCTCGAAACTGTTGCCGCAGCTTTGAAATGCGGTGGATGCTCTGCCGACGTTTGCGCTCCCGCCACGACTTCCAGCTCGACTATTAGCGCGTCTTCTACCTCTAGCGCTTTAAGCACCAGCAGCACGGTCTATTCTGCCCCGCCCTATGTTACTCTGAGCACCTCTAGCAGCTCCTCTAGCATTGCTTCTAGCACCGTATCTTCGTCTAGTTCTGCCTCGATTACTAGCAGCGTCACTTCTAGCAGCATCACTAGCAGCAGCAGCATTGCCACATATTCTGACATTACCTCAAGCAGTATCAGCAGCAGTATTTCAACTTCCAGCTCTGCTGCTACCACAAGCAGTACCGAAAGCATTGCTTCTAGCTCAAGCACCATTTCGACTGTAAGCACCACCGCTACTTCCAGCTCTGTCTTGAGTACCAGCACCAGCAGCGCTACTGTTTCAAGCACCATCTCTACTTCTAGCTCTGCTGCCACCACAAGCACTGGTTCGACTTCCAGCTCCTCTTCAAGCACTGAGAGCGCTTCCTCGTCCTCTAGCACCACCGCATCGAGCTCTGTTGCTACAACAAGCAGCTCCTCCACCATCAGCACTGAGTCTACTTTAAGCTCCACATCGAGCACGGCTAGCAGCGTTTCAACTTCAAGCGTTGCGGCTACAACAAGCAGTGCCTCAACCTCAAGCTCTGTTGATTCTTCAAGCAGCTTGTCTTCGACTACGTCTTCCTACATTGCTACTACTAGCAGCGCTTCCGCCAGCATTTCTAGCAGCACATCTAGCAGCATTGCTAGCTCAAGTATTACCGCTACGACGAGCGAGGCCTCCTCAAGCACTGCTAGCTCGTCAAGCAGCCTGTCTTCGGCCTCGTCTTCCGTCGCCACCTCTAGCAGCTCCTCGGATAGCACCACTTCCAGTTCTTACATTGCAACCTCGAGCTCCAGCATCTCAGCAAGCGCAACAGAATCCTCTTCAAGCTTCCTTATCACAAGCAGCAGCACTATTTCATCTGTTAGCACTACATCAAGCGCCTCATACAGCGCTTCGACTACCTCTTCGGACGACGATGATGATTGCACTGCTGACGAGAGCTCAAGCTCATTCACCGAGTCAGCCACTCTTAGCGTCTCGGCAACTACCACCGGATCGCAGAGCGTTTCCCAAACTATCTCATCTAGCAGCTTTGCCACGGTGACGGCCTCTTCCAGTACCTTGTCTTACACTAACAGCAGCTCTTCGGCTGTCGTGCCCACGTCTAGCGGATCCGCAACCGCGACGACTACTTTGAGCGCTTCTTCGGCAAGCATCACCTCGTCCACGTACCCCCTCAGCAGCTCTTCTTCTACACAGTACACGACCAGCACCATTAAGACTACGACCGTCTACACCGTGACGTCTTGCGCTCCGACAGTAACCAACTGCCCGGCCAGAGGTTCTGTCGTCACCGAAACGATCGATCTATACACGACCGTGTGCCCCGTTACCGAGACCCAAAAGCCGACCACCGTCCTTACGTCGGCTCCCACCACGATCCCGACCAATGTCCCGGTATCTACCAGCACGATCTACAGCACCGTCGTTGCCACTATCACCAAGTGCCCGGCCTACGTTGAGAACTGCCCTGCTAGAGTGACCACCCAGACCGTCTCAGTCTCCACCATTCTCGTCCCTATCACTACGAAGGCCACAGAGACCAAGCCTGCTACGACTACCGCAACCATCTCCGCGGTCACTTACCCCGTCGGCGGCAGCGTATCCGAGACCTCGTCCTCAAAGCCATTCCAGGTAGCCAGCGTATCCAACTACCCGGTCGCCGGCTCAGGCAGCACCCCTAGCGCTGGTTCAGCAGTCATTCCTGCCTCCTCGAGCAGCACCCTCGCCGCTAGCACCTTAACCTTCGCCGTGTACCCCACGGGCAAGGCCAGCAACGGCACTCTTCCCGCGTACAGTGCTAGCGCCGCTACCGGATACACTGTTGCGCCGACGACCGCGACGAGCTCGAGCGTTGGATATACTGCTGCGACTGTGTACCCTACCGCGTCGGCGGTGGTTACGGCTGGGTCGGCGAAGGGTGCTTCGTTGAGCTTGGGCTTGGGGTTGGTGGCTGTTGTTGCGTTGGTGTTGTAGATGGGAGGAAGGTAGAGGGGGGAGGGGTGTTGGGTTCGTGGGGTGACACGGATCTTAGGAGAGGAGTAGGAGATATATATGGTGTCATATATCTATATAAAATTACTGAACTAGACGCGTATTTATTTATCTGAATCTAAAACATTAGGTGTTTAGTACGAATAAATGCTGCGTATGAGAAATCGTGAGTTGCGACATGCACGTAGCGTCAGTACGTAAATAATTTATTCGCGATGCACATAGATGCTGTGTCACCTGGAAACTCGAAAGTAGAGGTACCTGGGTACAACGTCCGTTTCGCTTGCCTTCAAAGTTTTCATCATGACATCATTGAATGCGACAAAGTACTTCTCGATACCTCTGACAAACAGTTTGTCTCGGGTCGCTCCTGCCACCTGGCGGCTTGGTCAGTGAAAATATTGTTGGGAAGGCATTGACCACTTTGTGACTCTTGCCACGGTTCTGCCTGGCGCTTGCCTGGGAAGCTCCTACCGCCCGAGCGTCTGGCCAAAAAAAAAGTCTACAAATACCTGGCCGCCCTCCTAACTTTTAGAATCTTTTTCTTCCTTTCTTCTTCATACTTACCTTGTTCCGCGCGCCTCGGCTCAAGAATCGGGGCGCGCATGGGGAGAGACCTGCATTGCACAGCGCGGAGTCGACCCTCTTCTATTATCCCTCGTGGATCGTAGGGAGCGCAATTTTTGCTTTCAATCTATTCATTTTCGTTTTGAGCGTTGCCTTGATGCATCGCCATGAGGAAGATGTTCGAGGCTGTGGTGGGATTGGATTTATCTACATCAACCATACCCGCACCTAACTATCCACGCAAAAATATTTAGACCATCAAAAATGGTTCAATTGACAAGTTTCCATTTGATCTTTGGATTGCTATTCTCAGTTAGCTTTCTCTTTTATTTTTCTTTTTAAAAAAGAAAAAAAAAGAAATCGAAACCAGACCCAATCGTTGAGTATTGAAGAGCCCCAGAGAACAAAAAATTCATACCCTGACTGAATGTTACAGAAGGCAAAAGTAATTGCATCAGCCGCGAATCGAACGCGGGGCCCATCGATGGCAACGATGGATTTTACCACTAAACCACTGATGCTGTCCGTCCATGATGAAGATGTGATTGGAGAATCAGTGAATTAAAGATCATTATAGACGCACGGTATGCTAATCTCACTGCGGAAGCGCGGATTTTCAGGGCTAGATGACCCCTCACAATGCCAGTCATACTGGCTAAACCAATAGGAATCAAGTATTTCTGCAGTAGTTCAAAATTGTAATTCTAGCGCCCTAGCTCTTCTACAGGCGAGCTTTCAGACAGATTACTTCCTAGACCTGACTGCCTCGACGCCCCGAGTTACATCCATATCAGTGCTTCATTACGCTCTACATTCGAATACCATCCTCGCTATTCTTGGCCCATTTCGTGCCTCTCTCCTTACCAATCATCCCATCTGTAACGCCCTTGATCTCGTTCTGGCACCAAACGTTACCACCCGACATACTCGCAAGCGCGAACCCGTACTTAGATAAGAATTCCGCATCCACAGTCCCGACCGCCAACGCGATATCGTCACACGACTCGTCTCTCCAGTACATAAAACTTCCACAATTCCCACAGAACGCGCGCTGGAATCCCAGGGTCGCTGAGAAGTTCTTAAGCGACTCTGTCGGCGTTGAGAATGTGAAGCCGCTGAGCGGGATAGTGTGTGCTACGAGGAACAGAGTCCCTGTGTTACGCCGACATTGCGTGCATTGGCAACTTCTGCTCTGGGGTTTGTCAGTTAGAATCATTCGTCGATATAGTCGTTCTCGTAAGTAAATTCAATAATAGTTTTATTCGTGGCAGTGCCATACGTACCGAATTCAAGAAATCATGATTACTAGGGAAGTCAACCTTGTATCTAAGGGCATCACAAAGACAACCCCCTGTAATTGATGTCGGCTTGGGGAAATCGACAGGTGTTGGTCCGGACATCTTGATTAATATCTGGGGCTTTCAACGAGCTAATTCTAGTTCTGTAAGTCAATTTCCTTCAATCGAATAGTATCGATGATTTGATTGATCTTTACAATTCAATTCTTGGAGTAGAGGATATGTCTCTTAAACAAATCCCCGCTTGTCAAACACACGCCCTGCGCACCCTGTGATGACGTACATGTTAAAACCCCGAGCCCATATCAATCATTCAGGAGCCGAACAAGCCAATAAATCATATCTCATAAGTTCCCTGTGTCAATATATATACGTGGATCCAATTATTGCCAATCGGCGTTCATTTACTCGAAGCGATAAATGAGGATAGGTAATCCTAACCGTGAGGAACACGCATTCTTTACCTGCATCCCATATCCAGGGATATTAGATAACGATAGTAAGACCTCTAATCATCAGCACGATCGCTACACTATCTAAATTAACCTAGGAACGAAGTCCGTTGTTTATATGCTGACAAATTCAGAACAGAATCATAAAGCTATAGATAAGGCGAGCAGTCTTAGCTCTTTGGTGTCGCTAGCTGTAGTCCCTCGCTAGTATCCACCTTCATACGAGTTAATAACCGAAGCGAGGGATAGATGAGAAGCCAAAATAGGCAATTTGATGGCTAGTGGACCAATCGGAAATCTTCAGACAACAGGGATAGCTACTGGGCTAGGGCTTCGTCATTGTGAAGTGACGATTCCATATACCTACCATAATCTCGTTGGGCCTTTCTCTTTCGAAAACTTAGCACTTCACGGTTAAGCTGACTAAAAGTCAGCGTATAGTAACAGCTCTAATAGTGTCGTAAATACTCCCATACGCATGACACCGATGCGTAGAGAAAAGAAAAATCAAGGCTAAATCGAGATTCTAAAATGTTCAATATATAATTCATAGATATCATCAACGAAAATCAGTACGCCCCCTCACGAAGTGACCAAGCCGGACTCTCGACCAAAACAACAGGATCGCGTCCCGTCAAAACCGGCACACCAGCCTCAAGCGTAAATTCGAGGATGGGCTCTTGGTCGCTCTCCTCCATACGCCATATTACCAACCCGATCCAATTCTCTCCGTTATAATTTAAGATCCCCTCAGGGACGGGGAATTTTGTCTGCGGTCCAATGTGACCTACGAACTTGCCAAACTGCCACCCGTTCACGTATAGTTGTATGCGTGCAGCTCCGCTATAGATGTTGCGGAAGGAAAAGGAGAGTGGGATGTCGTATGTTTCGGAAGGTAGGTCGAGCGAAAGTGGCGCCGTGTAGTAAGATATGCCCGGCTTGCCGGGCGGGGAGAACGGCGTGCCAGGGGTAAATCTCTGTATTGGAGGTTGAGGCTGGTGATAACCTTGTCTTTCGACGTATAGCCCTCCTTCGTTCAGAGGACCCCGCACGCGATCGATATAATCTTCGCCGCCGAGGTTTCCGGTGATTTTCCAAGTTATAAAGGTAGAATCGATTAAAGAACTCGCGAGGCGGTAGTTGAGGATTCCGCGAGGCGCCTTGCCGGTATCGATGCCCGGCACGTAATTGCCGTCTAGTCCCATGTGGTCGATGACAATTGTGAAAATGTACGATTCTCCTTGGGTAAGACTTGGTAGCTTGTAGGTAGCGTAGTAGTTAGAATTGCTAGCGCTTCCTATCCAAGATCCTAGAAAGGTGTCATTCAGCCAGATCGAATGGCCGTATGCAGTGCCTCCTTGGGTCTTGATCTTGAAAGACTTCTCCGTGCCCTTAGAAGTAAAATGGCCCCTGAATAGCAGAACTCCGGCGTGAAAGCCATAGTCTCCTGCGAAGAGTGAGGTTGGTGTCTGTAGAATCTGGTATGAATTGTTCGTAGAATGGAAATCCGCGGCTACCCACGCGGAGTCATTGTAGTTTGTTTGAATTTCGGGAAGTGAATCTATATAGGACCATGGTAATTCGGATAACAGAGGGATGTCGAGTGATGGAGCCGAATACGAGATATTAGCGACTATTCGTTCGCCCTGAACTTCGAAATCCGCCTTCTTCCCATTTATAATTAAGGTTGTTGTATTTCGCGGGGTTCCGATAGCTTCGAAAATTGTTGATCTGTTGAAGTCTGCAACGACAGAGAGCGCACCATTCTCAATAAAAGCGGATCTAACAAGATATGGCCCATTTATAATTATCGACGAAGACGTGTTGATTTCCGGTACCCAATAATTGTAAGCAGAATTTCGATCTGCCGGCCTATTAGCTCGGATATCAGAGAATAAGGGGTACTAATCTTTTTTATTTACCTAAGATGTAGATATGAAAGTCATCAATTTGAACGATCCTCCTCTTCGGGGAAGTAGCCCAAGCTAGAGTAACGAGTCCATCAGTCCTGTTCACCCTAATAGAGTCGTCTGGGACAACCAAAGAGCTACTGGTAATCTTTACTGCAAGCTCATTTATTTCGTTTGGTCCACTATACACAAGTAGTATTGTCGCGTCTTGAAAATTCTGATGGGTGAAAATCTCAGCAGTCGAGTATGCAAGTTTGATCCCTCGTACGTCGTAGTCAGTGACTACAATTTTCGAATCCCTACCATGAAGAGTAAGCACATCAAATAATGTAGGAATAGATATATCGCCCTCTAGCGTAGGTAACTTCATCGTATAGTTATCTGACGTAGTGCTAGAGTAATCGCTATGCCGGACGACAAAGAATGACCCGCTGCCTAACGTGCTGTTGCCAGCAAGTCTTGTCACAGTAATTGCTGCATTGGATGCATATGTCCAAACTAGGGCATTTCCTGGCTGGGCGGTCAAATAGCCTGGGGATACTTTCAGCCATTCAGCCTCGAGCTTTAGTTCCGAATATTTCTCTCTTGTAATTGTCCGATCTTCGGATATAGCCTTGGATCGAGTTAGTATCTTATCTGTAGACTAAATACCCTGTACTCACTGCGCCATAGTCATAGGATGTATACCCCCCCGGATGTCCGATATTGCCCCAGTTCGTACCACCGTAGATCTAGTGTAGATCAGCAGGAAATTCGAGAATGAGGCGTTTACTACTAACCATATAGATATTGTGGATAGTCGCGCCCGCAGCAAAGTTGTTCTTAAAGAAAACTCGTTCAAATTCGTGGTTGATGAATGCGGCACAGTTATTAAATCCCGGGCCACCCCACGGATCGTATGCGCCGCCTTGGAACTGGTAGCATTCGATGTTAATAATCATGGGTTCCACCAACATTAATGAGTATAGATACTTTTGACTCACTTCGACTAAGGAGAATGGGGTCGAGGGGCTCTGTAGTTCGTGAATCTGACGGTAAGTTCCAGACAGAGCCAGGGGCGGCCAATTCGAAGGATTTCCCTATATCCATTAGTAGCTGAATAGAAGCTGATCTACCTATATGGCCATACTAACACAATCGAACATGACTGGATAGGCATCATGTCCCTATATCTAGTTAGAACGGCCTCAACTATGCTCGGTATAACTTACGTAAATGTCGACTTCGCCTAACCCCGTACCAGGGGCATTGTGACCAAGTGCAACAGCGTCATTACTGATAAGAGGTATGACAATGCCTGCCTTTTTCGCTTGGTACTCGACATATTGCATATACTTACCACTTGGGAATGGTATAGAGACTCCAACTGTGTATTCATTCTCTGGTTGATATAATATAACAGGGCCGCCATTAGTAACTTGTGCGCGAGCGATTATGATACCGATTTGAGTAGCATAACTATTCTAGGTCAGCTAGGGTAATGTAGTCAGAATGATCCTAAGGCGGACTTGTCCGTGGCTGCTAAATAACCCTCATCCGGCGTCCTGAGATGCCCCTTAACGCGTTGCAGCCAGCCGGGGAATCCACCGAAACTAACTTCGGCGTTGATATAAGGGCCGGGTCGCTTTTGTAGTTCAGTAGATTAGCCCACCTAAGGTAGAAGAGCGCTTACTGCGATGAGATAGACACCGGCCTTCGTGGCAGCTTCGAAGAATTGTTCGTAGGCAAACACTCCTTCGGCTGAAAAATTACCCGGTTTTCCTTCTAATAAGGCCCAGTTGCTATAGAAGGAGACGCAATTGAATCCCATCGCCTTCACCTTTTGAAAAATATCGAGCCATAATGAAGGGACAGGCAATCTCCAAGGATGGAATTCGCCACTCATAATCATAACCCTTTCTCCTTTTATATATAACGAGTGCTCGTCCCAGGTTACGGCATTTTGCAATGATCTAACGTCACTTTCAATGCTTGACTTAAGTGCTTCTCCCATAAACCAGTTATGATTGCGAAAGATCCAAAATACAAGAGCCAAGGTAATAAATGATCGCATGGAAATTGCTGTGAATTTGGATGGAGGTAATAAGGCCAGCTCTTGTGTGGAACGTGGGACTTTCATCTTGATAAATATAAATAGTAGTGCTCTAGGCGTCGCTTAGGTACTGTTTAAGGAATGGAATCGGAATAATTGATTTGACGGAACGCGAGTCTACTGCGTACACTAGATCGTATATACGCATAACAGAATTACTATTTCTAATGCGGACCATCGCGATGAAGTTATTCTCTCGTGGTTAGTCCTCTCAATACCTAGTACTATTTGTTAAAATCAGAATTGAGATGGGAGGGTGGACTCCCCGCATGTCTATGTGTAGAGGTCTGACCGTCTGAAGATATTGGACACAGTCCATTAATTTGACACTGTATACTTTACACTGTAATACTCTTGCAGTACCTAATTAGGTTTAGTAGCTTATTGTATTATGTAATAAATCACATATGCACAGACCATCTATCAGATAACTACAAGGTACCTTCAATAATTTGACAATGCCCGCTTTCTTCTCCTTCAATGCTTCCTACCTTCCTCCATAATCGAGTAGTAGCTTCCATCTTTACACGATATATTTAGAGCCACGTACCTAATACTTTCAATGTTCATTAACATCTACATACATCATTCAATTCTAAATAGGTACCTACGTATCTATATGTACCTAGATACCTTGAGCTGTGGCACCGCTTAACCGTTCACAGACGTGGCTAGGAGTTAGAAATGAAACTCAATTCTCACGAGTTATTTCAAATTACTTATCCATACTTGGGTGCTTATATATATCAAGTTTATCGTCTTCAGGGAAAATGGCATGCCTTCTTTTTTTAACAAAACCCTCATAACTTGGAGCTTGTAACAAAAAATAGATGAATACTCTCACAGAAGATTCTGATACATGTATCTTTGACCTCTTCCGTATGCTTTAAATTATTTAGTTTGTCCCCTTTGGACCCAATCAATCGCGACTCTGAAAGGACGATATGTTCTAAGTGATTTATATCCCGTCCGACCTTCACTGAAAACCATATTTTTCCAAATCGCTGGGAAAATCAAATCACGCACACTGTCAGATACAGCTTTACAGTGCAATTATCTATTGGAACTGCATCACGCATCGAATACTGAATACCTAGGTACCTACCCAGTATTTAATACCGTGTATATCCAATTACGACAGTGAATCTCGACTTTTGTCTTTCACCACCCTTCCTCGGTCCTGGACGACACAATGCTACGGATGCGCAAAGGCTAAGTTTTTCTAAATTTTCGTCTTAACCATCCCTCACTTTTTTTTTTTTTTCCTTTTTTAAATAAACCAACTTCATCCCAAATCAAATACATCCACGACCCGCAAAATCACAGAAGTCGTCGCCTACCTCAACGAACCTTAGCATGGAGGCATCTCAAGGTCCGCGACTCTGTGGTCAGAAGCGCCGTCGGGATGACTACAATATTGACGATCAAGACCTTCCCACTGCAAAACGACAGTTATGCTTCTTTCATAGAACGTCACCACCTCGTCTACTTCTACATTTTCGCCTTCCCACAACACCCACGACACCTACAATACCTACGCGTCATCCCCGCATCAAACCACGCCAGATTACCAGCTTTGAAGGAGTGCTTAACAATGATTTGCAACAAGCACAGAAGAGCCTTGCCCAGCTGTCCATAGACCCATGCTCAAAATTCCCCCAGTTCCGTAGGCTTCCCACAGAATTGCGTCTCCAGATCTGGCGTGAGACCTGGGAACATCGGGATGTGAAGTTGGCACGAAGATCTGGATTGTGGACTGTGTGGGACCGAACCGTTCCCAACAATCTAGGTATAGTACATGTGCACCATTTGGCCACTCGACAACATTGGAATGTTCACCAACATGGACGCGACTGGTGTGGTTATTCAATGATACCGGGCAGATTCGTAACACACACGCGCTCGACAACCCGACCTCCCACATCCCTGTGGGTTAATAGAGAATCTCGTGGCGAGACATTGAGGCACTTTGAGCTCGCTTTTGCACTACCAGACCGTTGCCCATACACCGGGATTCAAGATCAGTCATCCAAACACTTTGGTAGCCATACGTTTGCGTACTTCAACTTCGACCTCGATAAGTTGGTGTTCCCACTTCACAGGCAACTAGCAGATGCGTTCTCGCAGCTTGACCTAAGCCGCCTAAGGCGAGTTTCTATTCCGGAATTGGCACCTGCTCTTCCGAGGTTTACTCATCATGGATTCCCACTTAATCCACCGCTCCCACGTATACTGCCGAAAGTCGATGATGAAGATCAAGTAGTTCGCTACGACGAGTTCAAGTATGTTTGGCGACTACTACGGAAATGGTTCCCGTCGTTGCGCGAGATACACCTCGACAAATTCTCCGCATGTGAAAACTACCAATTTACCGAACGCAGCCGAGAACTTCGCTATTTCAGCTCCCCTAGCCTTCGCTTTGTAAAAGTCCCCTACTGCTACCTCTGCGACATGATCCAGAGTGAGGTTATAGTCAATTATCCTAGGCTCGGTATGAGAAGCTACTATGGACCTCAGCAATACATGGACCGCATATTGGAAGGTCACGATATTATCCAGCCCGTATTCGAGAAACAGACCCTTGTAATCGGTCGAGTGAAGGGTGGGCGAGGCGAGCAAGATGAGGATGTCACTGTTACATACTGGGCTATCCGTGACAGCGGTGGTCGCAATGATGTCGTCGACTTAGAAGCACGAGGGACAGATTGGGCTGTCGTGAGAAGACAGGTTGTTGCGAGAACCCTTGAGCGTGCATTCGGACCACCGCGACCAAACGAGGCAATGGTCTATCACTTCAATCATAGCGCTTTTCTACGCAATGGTTGGAAGACTCGTTGGGACTGTGCCTATTAAATTTCATCTGGAGATTTGCTAGTTCGGCATAGGGCTTGGGGCATGCGGAAGGCGGGAAATACGGAAATACTGGCAGAAGGGGTTGAAGGCGAGCTCATTGCTCAGGAGACCGGTATCATGGGTAATGAGTCAAGTGAAATGATAATGCAACCGTTGCTTCTATAAGGAGATATAGCACTACAACGTGTCGACGAATAGTGACTTAAGCAAGTTCCCTGTTAAATACGATCTACGAAGGTGATTAATGATGGGCCTGTTTCCTGACTTATATTTTTATCTCTTTCCCCGAAGGCATGATCCTTGGCTCTAATTTCCATTGGGGGTTATTTCATACCTTCTCGGATAACTGAGTTCTCAGTGTAGTTTGGTTCTAGCTGGACGACGGTGACAGTAATTACTTAGATACATGCCTCTACATAGGTACCTACCTAGGGTTATAGATGTTTATATACCTGTGTACATAAGTGATAAGTTATTTACAGTACTCCATATTCAAAAGACGCCCTTCTTTGAAAAGTCTCACCCACAGACTTTGATTGACTACAGTCCACCAGTTCAATAGACTATAAGTAGGCATGCTTGTGTAAATTCAAATCTTGATGATCCCAAAGGAGGTGTTAACAAAGTTGTAAATATCATGGCTAGTTCATATACCTCAGATAGACATTGCCTTCGATGCAGCTATGTCAGAATCAAATGACAATGGCAAAAGCATCTCTTTATTATATGTAGACATATTATACTTGGTGATCGTATCTACTTAGTAGGTAAAATCAACAGTGTCTAGGTAAGATTTTCACGGATACAATCACTCAAGCACTACCCCTAACTTACAAGAGACGTTCCCCCTTGGTCTAACAATAGTTAGAAGCATATTCGCAATGGTCACCCCTATTTTATACAGGTGCCACCCAGTCCTTTAATCGTCTGTAATGTGTAGATAGTACCTAGGTAGGTACATAGGTATATGTAGATTCCTTACATACATACATCTTAGTAGGTAGGTACTAGGTACCCCTGTAAAAGGGGTAACTTCACCAGTTGACGAGGAAGGTGCCTACTAGGTAGGTACTATTGCCTCAGGGAATAGCTCAAGCCTAAGATCAGTAACTGGCAGGAACACGCCAGGAATCATATAATACCTACCTAAATACTATCAGTAAAACTTTTCCTTAATTCTCTGCCTCTCAACTTTTCTCTCATCATCACATCCCCAACCTTCCAAATAAACTGCAAATGTCAAAATCTTGATCATATCCACTACATCAAACCACGGAATCTCAACTTTCGTGATAGTGTACAGGAAGCTTAGTAAGTAATTTGCAAATTTCGTTCTTCTGCTTCGATACCATCCACCGCGGTGTCGCGTCGCGTTGAAGCTTCATTCACGTGTCAGCTTCTAAAGCACACCCACTTCCTTCCTACTTCCTGTATTAAGTCCCGTCACCCTATGTCTCCACCAGATCATCTTTCGGGTGCTTTCATTTATCTATGTTGAGAACTTCCACATTCTCAATGATCATTTACCCATCAACTTCCTTGTTATTTGATATAGTACACGCGCAAGTATCCGTTCGATAGAACCAAGTGGCTCATGAGGCACCGAGTCGACGAGTCTTGATTGCGATGAGAAGCAATATCAAATCATTTTTTCTCCGTCATTTCAACGAATCGTGATTATTATCGCGGTGTTTGATGGACTATCAAGGTCCAAAGATGATAAAAACTTTTTTTAAACGAGTATACTCATTCCTCATCAATTTTATCATCTCCATCCGCGTCACCCAACATCTATCTACTTCGAGTATCCACATACTAATATTTAATCTCTATACAGAGTACCCTTTATTTACGGTCTCCTAGGCGTCCCAGGCACGAGTAAATAGTTTAGCTAATTGTCAGCTACAATGTTCGGCTCGTCGGTGTGCAACCAGTCTCGTGCCAACCGGCCCGCCGATTTCGATCCCATGGCCCGGGCGTTCGTTCCAGCCGCTGTAGAAGAATCCGATTATGTGTGTGATGCCACGTTCACCACAAACACCATGCCGGATATCCCGCCTAATTCCCACATCGTGGGATTATGCACTGTACCCCACGAGCAAGCAGGCATGGACAATCTCGGTTGGCATATCACCGACTTCCTAGCTTTCAAGTACCTTCTTCACGACGAGGTCCATCGAGGGTCTCAAGATTGGTTGGCTCATTGCGATGTTGTTAGCATAGTCAATCGCAACCCTAATGCCCATGTCCACGGCAAGGAGCGCCGAATTATTCTTGACGCCGAAGGCATTGGCCAGCAAGGAACCTCTTATTCCCACGGGGCCAATTTGAAGGTCCAGACTGACCGTCAGAAGTTGATGGCGGATTTTCTTATTGCTTGCTCTGTCAAGGCGCATTTGTCCAAACAATCAAACACTCCCTTGTTTATTGTAGTCTGTGGCCCAACTACTCTTGAGCAGGATATCTTCTTCGGCGAGACTAGCGCAGTGAGTCACTTAAAGAGTCAGACCATATGCCACGCGATTGGCGGAGATGTTGAGGCTATTATGGTAACACCGGCTATGTTTTCTGCTGGTTGGCAAATCAATCCGTCCTTCACACGACCTCCACACCAGGTACGCGCTGACCGTAGCGAATTCCTCGCTAAGCAGTTTGGTGGCATCTTCACGACGTCTCATATAAGCCACTTCGCAGGTTCAGCCTGCCCCTTCCTCAACGGCAATGACACGGACAAGAAAGAGGTGGATGAGCTTTTAGAACCGTTTCTGCTCTCCAATGGGCAGAGGGTGATTATTGCAGACCTCAAGGAAGTTCTCCATCATTCTCTTGCTGGTCGATTGTCTGTTAGACACGGAGTGCATTCTTTCAACTTTGAGACCGAGCATGATGACTGGGAGAAACTAATCGGACCTCGCAAGCATCTTTCATTGAAGGACTATCGCGCTAAGTGGGAGAAGCTAGGCGTAAGCGCACTAATCGTAAACCACGAGCGCTTTGGCTTCCTCGGAGATGCCTTTGGCGGCAACAAGATGTCGCAACTCTCTCATCTCAAGCATCTCATCAAGGAATCATTTGAAGCTTGGCCTGGTTATTGGGAATTGCCAGCTAGCGATCAAGCCAAATCAACTTTCAAGAGACTTCTCAATGGCCAGGATGTTGATGAAAACGTTTGCCACGAGATGTTTAATATTCTTGAACATCATGCTACGTTAGCCGTGCTTGGAGACATCACTGTTCGCTCGTTAGATCTTCCAAATCCGACACAAGACCGATGCAGGGATTGGAACGAGAAGGTTGACTTTATAAGTGTAAAGGTACCATACACTGAGATCAGAGAATGGATCCCTGGTGTCTTCGTACCTTCTGGTGTCAACCTCGATGAGCATCGCTATATCCAGAAGTACTTCGATTATCCAGTCCTCTATTTAGCCCTGGCAGTTGTACGACACTGTACCCACACTGGAGAGAGCATAAGAATGATTACAATGCGCATCCACAACTGTATGTATACCAATCCTCTGCTGATACCTTCTACTAACATATGATTATTTAGTTCTTGAAGCAGTCAAGTCTCGTCAGATTGAATTGCTCCATCAAGTTCCCGAGGTGGAGCAGAAGTGCATAGAATGGCTCAATGCCATCAACAAGCCCATTCGACATCCGGGCAAGAGTTCAGCTGCTGTAAGTCAGCTTGAGGCACCGATACAAGTTACGGTTGAAGGTGGCAAAACTATACAGCAAGGCCCTCGACCCCAACCTGAACCTGAACGCCTACCCCAACCTCCTTCACAATTGCGACGTATCCTAGTGGGTGCCATGCTAGATGGACAGTCCATTGCTGGCGTACCTGTGGGGCAGAAGACCGAGACGGAAGTTAATGGTTATTTCGTCAAGAACTTTGAAGCACAGGAGGCGTTGGACTTTTTACTCAAGAAAGAGCCTGGAAAAGCAATGCAGTCCCTTATCAAAAGTCACGAAAAACTCAACGAATCAATACAAGAAGGGCCCAACGACAGTTCTCAGTTGTTGATCAAACAAGACATCGACTTTATTACTGAGAAGTTCCTCATTAATTGGCTTGAGAAGAGCAAGGAGCGCAACGATCGCGTAAATGACTTGTCGAACCTAAATCCCGGACCGGTTGCCGCTGTTCTTCAACAGGTTTCTACTCCTCAACCGGCTGTCACTCGTCAGCAGACCCCACAGGCAGCCAGCCAGCAGGGCTCGGAGCAACAGGCATCGAAGCCGGGGGGGTGGATACCTCCTCATCTTAGAGGCAAAATCAGAAATGTGGCCGAGACAGCTAAGGAGAATAACTTAGATATGGCATCTTACCAGGGTAGCACGCCCATGGGATCTAGCCATGATCAACCAGTGGGTAACCAGGCATCTAATTCAACCCCTCGAGCCGGGGAACAAGGAGAGAAGAAGTTGATGAGAATTGACGTGGAGACTCTTATGCGTCGCCACTACAGACGTAATGATGGAGGAGGTGCTTGAGATGGCCAAGCCCGTTAGGTCTCTCGTCTATGAATTCGGGAGTCGTGGCATGGTTGTTAGTCAAGTAATCCGAAGTACCCCTCTTGATGGTGCGGGAAAAAGATTGCTTGTCTTCTTGCTACCCGTCTCCTTTAGTATCATGGGTATGTCTTTTGAGGGAGGGTGGATAAATTTGCACCCTTTCCTTTTCCCCCTTCGGTTACATTGGAAGAAATGATTGGCGATGAAGGTGGTCGTGATGTGTCGGTTTTGGGATCAATGAGGTTGCTATAATCGTCTAAGCCAAGGAGTTATCTGGCTCTTTCTTATATAGGAACTCAATCAACTCAATTGATTCTATTATATTGATTTGTCATCATGGCTTGTAGAGGAATTAATTATTATAAAATTAGGGAGGAGTGTAGTTCTTACCTGGCATTATTCTCGCAACCACCCCCTCCCCTTTGTTAACAAGGGTACCTAGGGAGGAATAGTAACACTTATCCTTACAAGATTTTATCGAAGACGGTATTACTCACGTAGCCCTTTTATTATCATTATCACTACTGCTCTTATTCTCATCTTTACTCTTACTCCCATCTTCTTCGCTAACTCCCCTACTATCAGAAGCAGGGACCCTAGCACCTCTCTGAAAAACGAACAGAGCCTCGTCCTTTCCGGGAAAACTTGGGAGCGCGACCTGCACGACCTTGACCCAGCCGTTGGAGCCTTGCTCCCGTTCCATATACTCATCCATGCTCTCCCCAGCGAATCCCGTGTAGCCATTTCGGTTCTGGGTCCCCACGACCGCGAGCGTGTCCCCGGTATACGAGTCCAGCATCGTGCGCGTGAAGCCGCCTTCCGAGCCGCCGGCGACCGAGCCCCCGACTATGGGGTAGACTAGTAGGAGGACGGGTTCGGAGGGGTCTATGGCGGTTGTTGAGGTATTGTTATTCCCTGTCTCTTTCAGTTTCTTTGCTTTTCGCTTTTGGAGGTAGGTGGACCCTTCGGATATCACGGTGTCGTCAACCCAGTTTACACGCCACACGCTCTGCGCGTTGTCGACGGCTACGCATGGGATACCGTATGCGCGCAGCATGTACGTCCAGTACCCGCCCCCGCTCCCGACGTCGAGGATGGGGCGGTCGGAGGCGACAACGCGGAGGATCGAGAGGGCTTCGTGGGTTGGACACGCGCAGCCGAAGTGGTGCATTAGGACCGGGAGGATATGATGGGAGCGTAGGCCGGCGAGCGTGGATGCGGGGCAGGGGCCGGCCCATTCGAGGGCTCGGCAGCTCCATGAGAGGAATTGCAGGTACGGGTTTGGAGGCGCGCGACCCTTTTTGCTGAGTTTGGGGATCGAGAGGGAGGGCAGGGAGGGGTGGAGGAAGCGTTTTGAGAGGAGGTAGCTGGAGATTTCGAGGCGGAGGCTCGATTTGCGGGCGTTGGAGTGGAAGGACTTCAGCGCGGAGGCGGTGGATGTTGCGGGTGAGAAGAGGGAGAGGTAGGCTTCGATGTCCGCTCGTGGGGGTGGGGGGAGGGATGTTAGGGTTTGCTTTTGTGGCTGCGGCGCCGGTTGGGGATCCGAGGTGGTGGTGGTGATGTTGGTGGCGTCGTCGTTGTTGGGGGAGGGGTTTGTGGGCGTGGGCGTGGGCGCGAAGTACCATGCGTGTAGCCCGTTTTGTCGACCGAGTGATATGACGTGCTGTACCTCTGGGAGCGTCACACTGACGATCGCGTGGTAGGTATATTTGTCGCGGTTCGGCGGGGGTAGGGAGAACGATGTGGTGATGGCGGACGCGAAGTCATCGTTGGCGAGGAGCTCTTCAGCGCGCGCATGCAGTGGCGCGTCCGCGATATATGTCGCCGGGTTCCAGGATGGCGCCCCTTCGCAGTATGTGAATGGCTTCTTTTTAGGCGCCATTAAGCCAGTCCTCCTTCCAAAGTTCGATTTTCAGCTCGATCGAAAGCAGAATGAACGTTTCGAGCATTTCGAGAAGAAAAGTTGGCTGGCCGTCGACGATCACAAATAGCGGATCCATAGCGGTAGCTCGTTAAGCGGGGTTGATCATTCCCCGCATTTAGGGGCATCTATAGGGTAGCAGCCCCTAACCCCTATTCGAAGAAGCCAACGTATGCAAGTAAGACGAATGAACGCATATATGGTAAGGAAATCAGGTACCTATAGAATGTATGTGCGACGGCGATGGCCTTGCATACGATCTTCTGTCAGCGATCTTGACGGAAAGTAGAAATGTCATAGATCGCTCCATATTTAAGCCTAAAGCTACCTCTTCCAACAACATCCTAACGGCGCACGATAGTCGTACCTGTGACAAAGCTAAGATTAGGTACTCGTCCCTTTCCGGAGAGGCGCCGTAACAAACGCCGGCCATGATATTGTACGGCATACCAACATGTTCTCGAAGGCTCCAGTTCAACCTTCGGGATTTGTTTCATGGAGAACCGGCTCCTTGGGCGTGGAAACCTATGTGGAATAGTGCAAGGGATAATCATGCGATAATGCAATTTGATCGCCTGTCTTCTCCGTCGATTTCTTTAGTCAACCTTGGTATCACGAGCTAAAGCTTGTTCGCCTTGAGAAGGCATCAAGATAAACATGCTTAGAAATAAAGTCTAAAGAATGCCCTTCAGATCAGATTCCATTTAAGCGTCGGTCCCGAGGTATTTAAAAGCTCGACTTGAAGGGATTTGGTAAGCTTATCAACGACTCAGCGATTGGTGTTAAAGAGAGAGAATAATATAATAACCGACGAAGTGGCTATGAGAATAACACCCAGGGATTTAATTATAGTACAACATTAGGCGATTGGAGTTATAGCATGGCATTCCTAAGCGATTTAATAAAGTGTACCCCTGACTATGCCGAAAGCTGACAGGGAGATGCATGCCATTATAGATTGCGATGAAGAATTCAGTGGAAAACCTATCAATCCTTGCCCCATATTAGATCTAGGAACATACCGAGCTTGTCCGCCCGCAATGATCATCTAGAAGACACGAAAGAAGACTAATATTCCGCTTGATCAACAGCAGTCATTAGGATTATTATCAGCCTTGCATAATCCCGTACGTTTGGTAACTCGGGGCGGTTGACGTTGAGAACGGGTGGACCCGGCCGCCTAGAAATACAATCAGACGAGATTTAGATATAGTATTCCTCCAAGAAGTTATAATATGGCCCTCTGGACTCTAGAAGCTTGTTATTCCGGGCGTAAGACGTTGCTTGGATGACAAATCCAGTCGGTACCTAACCATCTTTCTACCCAGGCACACACGACGTGACTAGCTCGTAGTATGACAGTGTACAGCGTAACCTTACTAAGCTAAGTTAAGGATATTTGAGGGTTAACCTGCCTATTGGGTATTCGCCTTCCAATTATTCTTCGAGGGGAGAACGTTTGGAATGTTGTCATATCGGAGAAAATTCATGCAGTTGCCCTCTCCATCGTAGGCCCCATCTGCATACAAGTCAGTCCCTGGCGCCAAGGTTAACATAACGATCATTCACCTCGGGCCCTATCTGTTTGCCGGGTTCTTTTCCGGTTCGTCTATTGTGTAGCAAACCAAAGGAACTGTGGAGTTGAGGAATCGGGTTAACTCCTTACTTAGGTACCTACATATAGTACCTGGCATCCTTAATCCTATCAATAGCAACCATTAGAAGTAAGTACATATTATTCATGGGGCTTCCCAATGATGCCAAGGAGTAAGTAAATATGCGCTCGCCAAGTTTGTACTAGAATAAATATACTAGTACATAGTATTGTACAGAGCTCAGCCCAACGCATGCGATATGTTTGTAAGCGTCCTGCTATTTCCCGTCTCGTTGTTCGTTCATGACGGGCCCATCTCATACAGACATGAAATTAGTATGACGCTGTAGAGGCGAACTGCACAAGGTTCGATTAAAAAAACTGCAGTGCGGCCTTTGGTAGAAAGGTGGGGGGTTGAGTTGTCTATCTGAACCCTTGACCCCTGACGGACATCATATACAGTATACTAGACAGACCAAATAGGGAATAAAGAATACCATAATACAGGTAACCACCGGGCATTACCAGGAATTAAGATAGGTCGGATGATATGTTCGGTTTCGGATTAGCACTTGGATGATTTGAATCGTTCGAATGCCAAACTGGTCATTGTTAATGCGAACCTCGGCGCTCAAAAGACCAATTCATTAACTTCATTAACTAGAGGTCCCCAACATCGAAATTACCTTGGACCCTTTCTTAGACGTCATTCTTTGTTCGAAAATTCGAAAAGCCAGAAATCCAAAAGTCCCTGTTTAGAAGTCCCCCAAACTTCTTTGTTTATTTGTGGTTGCGTGAATTCAAGTCGCGGATTGGCCCCTCCAGGCGAGCTGCGGTGTATCGGTGTTGCAATCCTCATTACGCGGGTACTTCAGTTATCCAAGACTCTCCGCCAGCGCTGGTGCTCATGCGGGCATCCGAGCTCGATGCTACCGGTCTCTTTAATAGCCACATCAAAAAACTGTATTCCATCCAGTACTCGCTCCGTGGAACAGATACCGTGGCGTAGAACTGAGGTAGGGCGAGTCCTGCCAATTTGAAAGGAAAACCCAGCTTGTCCCCCGTTTTTTCATTCTACAATGTTAATGTTGAGTAAACCAACCCGACAATTCTAACGACCAGATGCATATATACGCATATATACGCATGGCTGCTTGAATGTCTCAGAATCCTACTTATCACCTGACTCTTGACATATAACGACAAGCTAGCATCGGTTCTTTGATCTCTATTCGCTTCTTTGTTAGCCATGGCAGACTTCAGTCGGGGTTCGACCGTTGTCGTTTCCCCCAAGTTACAACAAAGCTATGCTCATCTTCCTTCGAATATATCACATTACACATCACTCCCATCTCTCCCATCCTTACCAACAAGAAACCAAGAGCAAAAGCTTCCCAGCTTGCCGATCACTTTACCTCGACTCCGAATCGATAGCATCACAGGAGTGGCACTCTTCAACAACACGGAAGCTACCTCTCTAAACCGAACTGTTGAACGACCTCATGTTTCTACGAACCATTCTTCAAAGTTTAACGGGTTTTCAGTAAAATTGAACTGGAATCTCCAATTGGCTGCTTCGCAAACCTGCGATGCTGAGAGGCCCCCAGTTCACCATCTGACAAGCAGGAATCCGCATGCAAATGTCTATCCCGTATTTTCACCACAGGCTTTTTCTATGGCAGGAGAAGGTGGAAACGGTCCATATGGGGCTCCGGCCCAAATAATTCCCTCGCTTGAGCAGTTAGGGGACGAAGCCGAAGCGGCGCAGCAAGTCGGGTCCGGGGCTATCGTGGCAGATACCTTGTCAGCTACGGACGCGGGTTACGAATCAGACACAGCAACGACGGCATCTACATCGGTGTCATCGAGTATTTGGGATTTTTCCTTCGAAAACGGAAGAAGATATCATAAGTTTAGAGAAGGACGATATAACTTCCCGAATGACGACGTCGAACAAGAACGCGAGGATATGAAGCATGCTATGCTTAAAATGTTATGTCAGCAACTCCATTTCGCTCCCATCGGAGACAACCCACACGAGATACTCGACCTTGGAACGGGCACTGGAATATGGGCGATTGAGAGTAAGTCATCACTTTATATGGAGTTTTTTTCCTCTTTTTCTTTCATAAGATTATTGACTTGATTTAGTGGGTGATACCTATCCCAGCGCAAACGTCCTTGGCATAGATTTGAGTCCTATTCAACCACAGTGGGTACCACCCAACGTTCGATTCATGGTGGACGATGTAGAAAGCCCATGGCTCCATCCCAAGAATCATTTTGACTATATACATTCGCGACATATGATCATGGCAATAAAAGACTGGGATAAGCTGTTAAGAACATCCTACGAGTAAGTCGACAAAGCCTAGTCCAAGAGTACTAATTCATACTAAACATTACTTCAACGTAGACATTTAAGACCAGGCGGTTGGATAGAACTGCAAGAAATCCATCACTTCCCCACGAGTAGCAACAATACTTTAGCGAGCGACCATCCGGTTGCCCAATATTGGCAGTATGTGGACGAGGGGTTGATAAATCTAGGAGTCAGCTTCAGGACGTCGAACGAAGGCCGAATAGCCGCGGCGATGCGAGAATGCGGATATGTGAACGTAACCGAACGGGTCTTTCACATTCCCATCGGCACTTGGCCGAAAAACAAAACATTGAAGAGTGTCGGGCTTTACTGGAAGACGATCCTGCTTGACGGTATACAGGCGATAGCTCTCGGTCCGATGACTAGGGGGCTTCATTGGAGAAGAGAACAAGTGGAGGCCCTTCTGGTTTCGGTTAGGAAAGGATATCATGACAACTCTCTACTCCTGTACATGCCCCTCGTCTGCGTATACGGTCAGAAACCCGAATCGCAGTGAAAATTGTTGTGGGAACTCTAGCGAAGAGGAGGCCCGGACCTCCCGAAAGGCGGTCCAAATCGGGAAATGAGGCTTATACTAGGTACGAATTGCGATCGGGACGGCAGAGCGAGTACTCAGGCCAAAGAGAAACGAAATATTGAGGAAATTGTCCACAAGTCCAAAGTCCACAATATGCAAACAAACAACCACTAGCTTGACTAGGTAATTTTAGACACTTTCAGCTACCCTTGCTCCCAGGAGCCGTTATCATTGGAGAATCGCTACTTTTTATAGCCGGAATAGGAAATATCTTTTTTTGACAGTGCTTCTCCACCGTGACAGTGCTAACTCTTTTGGTTCCCATGAAGATCTCTCCGGGTTCGTGGACGCTAACGTGATAGGTACCAGGTAATCCGCTAGTCCGCTAATTCGCTATAATAATAGAAGAATACTTCATTCTTACCATGTTTATTTATTCAAAAAAGAAAGAACACGGAATCTTCTTATCACATGCGGCAAGAATCACAGTGGGATGATCATATATTTGCCAGGGGTAACACCCGATAGCGTCGGAAACCTGTCAAACAAAGCCTTCTGTCCCCTTTTCACGCCTCACACAAGCACAGCAATGCTAGATATGTATACATGAGAAACAGGATGTTTCCTCCCATAGATCTAAGCATCTAACTATCGCGTCATATCACGCTACCTTGGATATCATATCTCACTCCGATTTAGTTCTTACCTTACCCTTCATCGCTTAGATCTGACCATGCGAGAATATCGGTGAACCCGCAATGTTTGCTACCCAATAGCTAAGCTACGTTCTTGTGTGGGTGCAAGATATCCGCCTGTCCGAAATCTTTCAGGCAATCAAGTCCGCACCCACATATACTGGGTGCCTAGTATCGGATAGAAGTGATTCGCCCTATGTAGGTACCCCAAGATTATTAGATGGAATTCGCCTATCCGGGTTAAGAATCGCCGACGCCATCGCCGCCTCATACGCCTAGGCACTGTACGCTACTAGTTCTCATCTCCTAAACGAGCGCCTTGCAGCAACGGCCGCTGTCACTTCGAAGCAGGTAGCCGTCGCTCTTGAGAGAAACAAGAGAAGACGCGATGATGATTCGCAATCAGACAATATAAAACAGAGAGTAGCAAACACTCTTTACCGTCCCGTGTTGTCGCAGATAACCTGATCGATACGCCACAAGGCAAATTCGAAGATGATCGCATAATCGTTCCTTTGCCATGCTTAGGGCTCATCTCTTACCCAGTACCTGATGCTCGAACCACATGCGAACGCGCCTCTACCATGCTATTGCCCTGTCGTGCGACTACCCTGAGATCAAGAATCTCGATTGGTGATTGGACGCGCTAAGGTCCTGCTTACGACTCTGAGATACATACCTGCTATCGTGTTGATCTTCAAAGTTTCGCAACGTACCATCGTGAAAGAGGGACGACTGTCGCTGGCTGCATTAGAACGGTGACAAAACCTCAACGGCTCAATTGTAACCATCAACCCTCAACGTCTAGCGCCGTTTGTATGATGTTCGCTATCACGAGACGCCGAGGTCACTTTTGAATAAGGTCAGTTTCGAATGCCATACACCTAATTGCCAATTAGCCATAATCGCAACGATCAAGAGCGTTCCTCGACTGATTTACTCCCAAGGACCCGGTACATATCTACTCAAGTCTTTGCTTTTTCCTAGAAATGTGAGCCACTATCCGTGCAACATACCTAAAGCACCTCACATAATAATAGGACATTGGCAAGCACTTACTATGTACGCCTCCCGAGTTTTCGATGCCCAAGGCCCAGAAAAATACCACAAGTATCGTTTTGGGCAGTGTGGCGTTTCGGTGAAGATAAGTTAGAACCGGTGAGATATCCAAAGCAAGCCTAACGGCAGCATGCTCGAAGCCACAGTCGATAGGTCATAATTTAACTCCGATATCGTCGGAGGAAAGTCCCCTGCACCATTATTCATCCTATCATTTTGAACAGATCTCCAGGTAAGGCTCATAGGTAAGTAGTAGGTACTCGAGGAAGAGTTGAGCCAAGTACCTATAAGTACCTACTATCCTCGAGATGCTTCCTCCAACGAACCCGAATCGTAATAAGGCGTCCGCCACATTAAACTATGGGTGCCATCGTCGTCATCGATGTTCCTAGTAATTTAGAGAATGTAATATGATCGAAGAACGATATACTAGCAATCCTCATTACGGTAACTTATCTCGAGAAATAGTCAGATTGACTACTAGGTAGCCATTTGCCCATTATTGAAAGGTCATAGGTATTCATGACTTCCTATACCTGGTTTTCTTGGATCTGTTTCTGAGCAAGTTCCGCGGATGTACCTGAATAGCGACTTGAAGCCACGCTTCCACAAGGAAACATCGTCAGCTGGGCAGGCACGTAGCCATTAGCAACTTGAGTAGGTACTCATCCAATCCATTGTTGAACGCAGGTAGATAAGGCTAATGCTGGTTAGTCGGTGTCTCTTCTGGTTAATTTGTTGCTTTCTCAAGAGAGAAGAGGACATCATAACGGTGAAATGGCTATTTGAGGGCTTAGCTTTTATTTCTTTAGCGAAATCAATTCCAACCCGACTGACAATCAATTCCAAGATCCCCTAAAACGCTGCATAGGTACTAGGTAGGTTCTAATGCATGCTATTGGAGCTGCTTCGGTGGTTGATTAATGCAATTAGCTGCGGGTCACTAGCTAACCAAAGGTTCCTCTCACCGCAGTGGAAGTGGAACGCTACCTATGCATGCACCTTTTAGGCCGAAGCCCATCGTGACGGGACCAATGGAACATCTAGATTGGTTACCATAATTGACAGACTAGGTAACTCCTTGATATTACGACACCGTATGATACCACATTCTGAAATAGCATACCTAAGTATGTTACATAAAAGATAGATCTATCCTGTCGGTCGGTATCTGGAGAAGGTTAGAGGCAAAGGCATCTTCGGAAAGGAAAGCAACCCTCATAGTAATATTATACTAGGAGTTCCGGGGTGCGATGTAAGGGGCTACCGCCCCGCATACCCCGAGGGACTCGGCAGAAGCATCCGGCATGTAAAAGGAGAGACGTTCCCACCTGTCGCCTTATAAGATATCTCTCCATGTGCTTTTACAACAACCCGACCTGAACTCCGGAAACGACATGGCTTGCCGTCTACTTCAAGCTAAGCTAGGAGAGGGACACCGTACAAGACTAGACACACTCACATAGGTACGCACAGGGGTTACAATTCACTGCAGTGCAGACACCCGGGCAAGAAAAGGATAGCCGCAGCTAGACCGCCCACAGCAGGTCCGCACGACGGCCGAACACCATACGCAACCAGCCAGCCAGAAAAGGAACATAACGAAGCCCACACTTGGCTTTCCAGGCCTTTCCCACGCTGTCGGGGCTCCGTCCGTCCCTGGCTGGCTGTTGGGCGTCGAGCTAAGAGCCCCTATGGCCTAAGACACGTCGGGTCATACAACTGAGGGAAAAAGGCAATCGCCTTCTGGGAGCTGCGTGTCTCTCGCGTCTCCATCTCGTTGGACCAACTCCTCCAATCCTTTACTACTACGCAGACGACACACGCGCACACAGATCTTCTCGCCCTCGTCCCGACCGGTTGCTCGTACCGAAGAAAAAAAGAATTACGGTTCTTTTTGCATGCCTGCCGTGTGACACACCACAAGCGAACGCCTCCTGGACCCAAGACCAAGTCCTCGGTAGCTGTCAACCAGTTCTCTGGTCCGGAAGATCCCTGGTGTTGTTTTATTTTAATTATTAACTGCCATATTTTCCAAGACATATATTCGTCCTCATCTAGGAGCGCCTTTCTAATTCTGGAGATATTTTCACTATTGTCAGATTTTAGAGTCGGATGATAAACATCCGCGTGGCTGACGAGGCCTCTCTCCCTTGCAGACGAGGCGGCAAATCTGCTGGCCTCTTCATAAGGGGAAAGGCGAAGAAAAGGGCCTCTAGGTACGCAGACTCTAGCTTCGTAGCTTGTGTTGCAAGAGCTGGTAAAATTTTACCTGATATATATATGAGAGAAAAAGGCCTTATGAAAAACTCAGAAAGAGACGTCCAGAGACAATCACTATAGGAGAAGACCAACCCCAAAAAATAACAAAAAAAGCTAACGTCACCCTTTGTCAACTAGATCAACTTGGGTTCATCTTATTCGTCTCTTCCTCATATTTACGACACTTGTCTCACACTATGAGCGCCTTGCAGATGTGATACAGATTGATAGTCGGGGCTTACTCTTCCTTCTCCTTTTTGAGCTAGGCCTGGGATTCACTTACACGACATTGACATCAGATTGGCCTGTGATGATTGTCAAATCTTTAGACAGAGGCTCTAAAATTTATACACTTCGGTGACCGAACATCGTCTTCCAGTTATCACATTCGCTTGGCTTGTAGGTGGGACACCAGGACATTGATATTCTTAATTGTCTATAATTCGTTCGTCTATTTCAGTCGTCTGGACGATACTGTTCCCTTCTGATTCTCATATTGGTACCAACCCTGGCGGCTTGCTTTGTTTCCACTTGATTACTCAAACTTCATCGGCGCTGCTGATGACAAACGGAATATCACAAACATTGCCGTCGCCACCCTCACATAAAAATGGTTAGGCTTAGGTTGGCTACTTGGCTCCACCCTACCTCTCCTACTCCCCACCCTGTAAATACAGACCACATAAAACAAAACCTTAGACCTACACCCGAAATACCGCGAGCCTCACTGGAGGAAAAAAATCACCACCTTCACATATGCCAGAGAGAAGAATCTGGTAGTAATTTTTCTCATTTCCCCCATCAATCTCATCATCCCCATCCTCATCATCCTCATCATCCTCAACTTTCTCCCACAAAACCTATCGCACAACCTATCATGGCGCCCTCCAAGATGATGGCGCTCGCGCAGAAGATTAGCACTGAGACCGAAAAAGTCGAGGCTTACTTTCAAGAACACGGTATTCAGGTTCCTAGCTTCGACGTGGACGCACCTAGCGACTTTCCAGAGGTACCCGAGGACATTGCTCTGAGTCGTCGCGAGATTATTCACGCGACTAAGGAACTACAAGATCTTATGGTTGGTCCACGTGAATCCGTGCGTTGGATGGCTTGGAATGTAAGTCAGACACTCAAGACAATTTTTATAGCTTTTCTTCTACTTTCCCTACCACCTCACCTCAATCGAACACACATCTTGATATACAATTAGACATTATGCTGACATATGACAAAATAGTTTATGGATACCCAGAGTCTCCAACTCTTGAACCATTACGGAATTGGTATGTTTTTCTTACCCTACTAGCTTGATACACTAGATGCTAACTTTTTTTCAGCCAAGCTTGTTCCCATCGATGGATCAATCACTCTGTCGCAGCTCCAGGAGAAGACTCCTCTGGACTCCACCAACCTGGCGCGTCTTCTCCGTCATGGCATGGTAAACCATCTCTTCCAGGAGCCCGAGCCTGGTGTGATCGTACACACAGCCGCTTCTCGACTCTTGGTTGAAGATCAGTCCCTCCAGTCTTGGGTCGCGTTCAACACCAAGGATGTCTACCCGTCATCCGCTCATGTGATCGACGCCTTGACCAAATACCCGGAGGCCACCAGTCTGACGCAGACTGGCTTTAACTTCGCCTTCAACACGGTCAACTCGGAACCTATGTTCGTCACCATTGGAAAGGACCCGCAGCGAGCCAAGCGTATGGGGCAGGCTATGTCAAGTCTCACCGGAGGTGAGGGTTACGAGTTGACGTATATTGTACAAGGCTGTGACCTAACCGACGTCGACGCTCGCGGCGGTACTCTCGTGGACTTAGGCGGTAGCCACGGATTCGTGTCATTGTATCTCGCGAAGCTATTTCGCAACATGAAGTTCGTGGTCCAGGATCTTCCCAATACCATAGCTAGTGCCCCCGACCCGATCTGCGCAGACGCTAAGATCGCTAAGCGCGTTCGTCTACAGACTCACGACTTCTTCCAGGAGCAGCCGATCAAGGATGCCGACGTGTATTACTTCCGTTGGATCATGCACAACTACTCGACTCCGTATGCGGTGCAGATCATTCGTGCCTTGATCCCGGCTTTGAAGCCTGGTGCGCGTATCGTCATTAACGACCTGTGTCTTAGTGAGCCAGGTCTCGAGACTCCGTGGGACGAACGTCTTATGAGGAGCATGGACCTCGTGATGATGACGCTGCTCAACGCCCAGGAGCGCGAGGAGGCTGGTTTCCGAGAGTTGTTCGAGAAGGCAGATTATCGTTTCGTGTTCAAGGTAAGCTTTCTATTTCTTTTAATTGCTATACGTTTATGGTTGGGGAGCTGGTAGAAGATGAGAATACAGACGCTGACTATTTCTTGTAGGGTGTTACTCGACCTAAGGGTAGCCGCATGAGCCTTATTGAGGCCGTGTGGACGCCTGATAGACCCAAGCCTGAGGAGCCTGAACAGCCCGAACAGTCCGACCATTCTGACCATGACCAACCTTGCGAGGAAGCAGACGAGAGTCCCACCGAACAACCTGCTCCCGTCTAAAGGCAGCAGATGCGCACTTAATCATGGGCAAAGAAGCACTGCTCATCTCGAGAGCATGAGTAGTAGTTAAGCCTACTCTTATCGGTCTGCGGGAAAGACGATACTTTACTTAGAGAGTTTACATACCGCGATCAGTTATGTGCATAGGACAACGGGTGGTTTACGTGCGGTGGTTTACTTGCTGGTAGGAGAACGTTGCTATAATCGTTGCATAGCCGGATGGCAAAAGTTGTGGAGGTTTCTTTTCTTTTCTACTTTCCTGGTCACCTGAGCTCGATGCCCGACACCCCCTTTACCTGCCCCTTATGATCGAATGGACGAATGACGTTACAAACGATGACGGAAAGGGGAACGGTCTCACGGTCTAATATGGGCAAAATGGTTTGACGGCGTTGATCACGATTGACGATGAATGTACAATTACAAAAGGCCTCCTACGCAAGCCTGTTAATACATGGCAAAATTAGGTAGTTAATCTCCTGGGCATGATATTAGTGACTATGACAAAAGCAAGGTAAGATATTTTACGTAGGTGTTATCACGAGGGACTCGAGATATCAATTCGGCCCATAGCTCCTCGGCACATCAGTGTCATCGCCAGGTACGAGCGGTCCACAGTGACGATCTAAGGCTAGAGGCGGAGTCGCAACGACGGAGTTTTGATAGCCTCATTCGCTCAGGTAGGGGAGGCTCTTAGATAGCTATGCAGCTCAGTGGCTCGTGGCAGATGAAATGATTAAGCGAGCCTTCGGAGAAGGCCTCAAAGCGTTCCATCCGGCGCTTTCTCGGACCGGACCAGGTGTCGTAGAATTTTAACACAGGGTTTTATCGCGCTGGTAGAGTCTTGGCGACCTCGTCGAACACCCCAGATCTAACATGCCCTCAAAATGTGGGGAAGCATCCCGCATGGAGAATTGATCTCTCGCCTCCACAGCCTCCACGACGATCTCCGGGGCAATACCGCATGCAGTCTAGGCCGTCATGCATGACATCGATGTTATAATCTGGGGTCGTCCTCCACAACGCGTGCCCAGGAGCCGACGAACGCCCGGAGCTACGAGGCTTCATGTTAGACGCATGACGATTCTTATTCCGAATGCGCTGTCCAGCGTAGTAGTAGAGTTATAGAGCTACTCATGGGCTCGGCGGTATGTGGTGAGATATAGTGGCGGTAGTTGTAAGATCAACGACATCCTCCGCCATTAATCTCCATTATCTCCATAGTGAACTTCGGTCCTTCTTGTGCTTTCACCGCAATGTATCCGGGATGGTGGCTTCGTGAAAGAGTATATAGAGCCAATCCATCCGGCGACAAATCGACGAAATGAAGTTTGTAGATCAGCCCCAAGATTCTCATCGCCAAGGTTCACGATCGCAACCCAAGACCACTCTTCAATCGTTTAACCAGTATCATCCACTCGTTACTTCAAAATGAGGGCAATCTCCGCGTTGACAGGCGCCGGCCTTATCACTCTTGTGAAAGGTCACGGATACATGACTATCCCCTCAAGCCGTACCGCTCTCGGAGCTAAGGTACGCCGCTCCATCATGATAAGTTTACCTTAAATCGAATTTGACGCTAATTCATACCTCTCTATTTTTAGGCTGGCACAGACACCTGCCCTGAGTGCACCATTCTTGAGCCGGTCACGGCATGGCCCGATCTAGACGAGGCGCAGGTAGGCAGGAGCGGGCCTTGCGGATACAACGCCCGCGTGAGCGTCGACTACAACCAGCCGGGCGCGTCCTGGGGTACCGACACGGTAGCCACCTACGCTCCGGGTGATGTCATCGATGTGCAGTGGTGCGTGGACGCCAACGGCGACCACGGCGGCATGTTCACGTACCGCATCTGCCAGAACCAGACCATTGTCGACAAGTTCCTCGACGCCAGCTACCTACCCACGGAGGACGAAAAGGAAGAAGCTGAGAAATGCTTCGAAGAGGGCCTCCTGCCCTGTACTGATGTAGATGGACAGGACTGCGGCTACAACGCCGACTGCCAGTCGGGCCAGGCTTGCTACCGCAACGACTGGTTTACCTGCGAGGGCTTCAACTCCGGTACCAAGTGCCAGGGTGTCGACAACGCCGCCCTGAACTCATGCTACACCAGCATTGCCGGCGGATACACGGTCACGAAGAAGATCAAGATCCCGGACTACCAGAGCGACCACACGCTCATCTCTTTCAAGTGGAACTCCTACCAGACGGCGCAAGTATACCTGTCGTGCGCGGACATCGCCATCTCCGGCAGCGGCAACTCATCGACGCCAACATCTACAAAGACCAGTGTGTCCACACCAACAACCAGCACGGCCGCGTGCGCCGCATCAGCTAGTGGGAGTACAGTTGCGCTGACCTTCAACCAGGCCGTCGTAACCAGTTACGGCGAAACAATTAAGATCGTGGGTTCGATCCCCGCGCTCGGCAGCTGGGACGTGGGCTCCGCTCCGGCGCTCTCCGCCGCCAAATACACGGCGGCGAACCCGCTGTGGAGCGTCACTCTCAGCCTCGCTGCCGGCACTACGTTCGAGTATAAGTTCGTCAAGGTCGCGAGTTCCGGCGCCGTCACGTGGGAGAGCGATCCTAATCGCTCTTACACCGTGCCGAGCTCGTGCTCGCTGACTGCGCAGGACGTGGCGAGTACGTGGCGGTAGTCATTGTGATATTAGGAATTTAATTCGTTTCGTCTCTTGCGGTCCGACTCGGGTTCGAAAAACTTGGTCGGGATCAAGGACAAGGATCCGTGGACCCATTTTTGAGGAAATTCTTTCTTTGGATAGATAGATATTTCCTGTATATGGATTTTGGGCTGTTTCTTAGTTGCATATATGATGGTTTGATGAATATATGAAATTGCATGCGCCAAATTGGTGACTGATCGCTGTCTTTCGTGGGGATTTTGTGTCATGATTCATTTCACATAATGTAAATGGGCACTATTTTGCCAGATTCAAGTCTATTTGGGAATATGGCAGAGATGATGGAAGTGTCATCGAAAGAACCCCTAACAAAGTCGGCGATATCCTAACTATGGACGGTCGACTTCTAGCTCGTCATTGTCCCAAGATAGGCTGGACTGGAACCATTGAATACGTTTCGATGACGGCAATTCATGTCATTCTATGATGGGTATACCAATTGATGCAATTAATATCATACGAACGAGCGCGATACTTAGAATTTCCATCGACATGGCCAGTTTCCCCGAAAAAACCCAGCCTACCTACCTACGAAGTCGAGACAATATTGTGTACCTGAATATTCCCAATGCAGCGACAATTGCTACGATCGGCCTGGTTTAAGGGCTTAACGACCCGATCGATAGCTCGTCCAAAGCTATGGCGACCGTACTCCGACGCAGCCAAGACCGCCATTCAGCCAGGCAGCATCTCGGAGGTAATCCATCAGGATCACCGACAAATTGAAAAGTATTACGACAAAATTGTCAGCTCGAGTGACCATGACGTCCAGCGCCGATACCAAAACGCCTTCGTGTGGGAGCTTGCCAGGCATACGATAGCCGAGGAGCTAGTTGTGTACCCTTCGATAGAGACAGGTCTTAATGATGGTAAAGAGATGGCAGAGAAGGATCGTGCAGAACACCAGATAGTACGTGTGACAGATACATGTTAGACTGTCCAAAAGGATATATGCTAAAAAGCAATGTTTATCCCAGGCAAAGGAGCAGCTCTACAGTTTCCAGAACCTAGAGCCCGGGGACAGGCACTTTATCCCTACCTTAGAAGCTCTGATGAAAGATCTAAAGATGCACATTAAAGAGGAAGAAGAGCACGATCTCGTCAAGCTGGAAGAGGCGTTGCTTCCTTCAAGATCAAGAAATTTGGCTGATCAGTTTGAGATGACGAAGGCGTTCACGCCCACCCGCAGTCATCCAGGTGCTCCAAATAAGCCACCATTCGAGACAGCAGTGGGACTATTGACAGCGCCACTAGACAAGATTCGCGATATCTTCCGTTCTTGGCCTGAGGAGTACAGCTCGAGACCGCCTTCCGGTGGTCCCGCGAGATGAGAATGTACGGCGTAAGTGGCTGTTGAAGAACCAATCAGCAATATAAAGTACTTGGCAAACCACCCAATGTATACTACCTCAAAAATGCCCCATCCTGACTCACAAAGTCCGCGCTCTTTAGACACCAGCAAGAGACACTTCTGCATCGCGTGGGTTTTCCGTCCAGCCCTATTACGTAGTACGTTGATTTAAAGCTGTCATATACGTCGTCTTACAACATATATATTATGTTTAAAAATAGGTTTTAGCCATTGGATAGCTCGTATTCCATGTCCAAGTCCCTATCGAGACATGATGTGGAAAGACTTACTGGCCACGATTTAGCCTAATGGATGACTGCAGACAGTAGCTTATAAACGTCCGATCACTCGTAGCAAACTTCGTGAATGGTCTGGTCTAGATCGATTAGTGCTACGTTAAGAACCAACGTTACGCAATGGTAGAAAGTTTCGCATCCTATTCTCGCTTCGTATCGTCGACGATGTTCCGAGACGTATTACAGTTGGCAACACGAAGGTAAATATATATAATAATATGCTCACGATGGTCTCAAGGATTCAAGTATATTTCAGACAGCACGAAGTGCCAAAAACTACTAGCAGGCCAAGATGAGACACTGCAAGTTTGTCCTTGCTCTTACGAGCTTCTTTACCCTCGCCATCTCATCGAAGGATTACCGACGATCAGAGGGTGATATAGATCCCTTGGAGCCATGGCAGGTAACGAGACTGGGCACATTCTCACCCTCAGGACGTCCAGGTAGCGATGTGTTCGCTCACCTATGGGCCAACATCACGAACCCTAACTCCATCTCCGCTGGGCCCGGGGTCTCGTTCGACTCCAGCAGCGCGAATTGCACGGTGAACTGGGTCTTCGCCGACGAATATCCGTACGGCCAAGTCTTTGATTGCGATACAACGGAGACCGAGCAATCCTCGTCTTCGGTCTCGAAGTGGACAATTGAGGTTTTGAAGGCGAATAGTACTTCGGCATCGGCTACCGAAAACATGGATGTCAAGTTTACACTCTCTGCCAACTTAACGGTCGATGGCGATGAGTACTTTAAGGTCCTAGTTGGAACGCAACATTTCCAGGTTGGAGAGAATCTGGAAGGAACTTGTGGTGGTAGTGGCGTGGTTCGTCCTCTATTTTTCTCCTATTTTCGTATTCATATCTCCTTATATGCAATCGCTAACTCTAGTATCGACATCAGTGCTCATGGGGTCTAAAGGGCGATAGCGTTCCAGTACTGGTTCAACCGACTATTGTAGCCTGCCAAGGCGCATGCTAATCGCTCGCGTGTCATAGCAGACCCGTAAGATACTATCATGTGGATTGGATTATATTTGCTACAATCACATATTACATTGAAGCGTTATCCAAGAAGAATCCTTCTAAATTTTGTACCTCAGTAAGCCAATATTTATCCCAGTATACAGAGCCAATGAGGTTGCACCGCTCCTTGGCCATACTAAGCCTTCTCGTGATACGCAATTCCACCAGTCCATTCCGGTAAAAATTCCCGAGGTTGAGCTCGGCGCTGGACTTTTCCAATGGGTATTTCATATATAAAAGTAAAGGATTCCCTATGTCCCACTACACTATCTATCATATACAATCTCATCTGATCCAGCAATAAATACAATTATGCGTCGTCGACCTTCTCCTCGGGAAGAGGCACCACAGGCAAACCCCAGACAATCTTGGGTTGGGCATTCTCACTGCTCCATGCCTGGTCGAAGGCGATGCTCGACCACGCCGAGGCCTTTGATCCTCTCTCGATCATCTCATCTTGGTATTCTCCTAGCACCTTCTTGATTACGGCGGTATCGTTCGTCTTTATCTTCGCTAGGGCTTTTCCGAGGTTCAGCGCGTCGAGAAGAGCGTGGAAACCTCCTTCGCCTCGGACTATGTTCGTTATATATTAGTTATACTCTTTCTTTCCAAGTGGGATATAATATAGTTGCTTACATGAAGGCATAGCATGTGCAGAGTCACCCATCAATGTAACCCTTCCGTGGGGTAGTTGGTCAGGGGTCATCGTCAGAGTCCAGAAGTGGATAGGGGGCTGCTTCATTCCTTCAGGTCCAGTCCTCACTACGATAGACCTTAGCTTCTCAGGAAGATGTGCCGTCTTCTCCAATGCCGTCTGGTACAGCTTCTCTTTGCTAGCGGAGTACGGCCAGAAGTTCTTGTCCGTGGCTCCTTCGTCGCGCCAGAACATGTTGTAGTAGTATCTTCCAGACTTTCCATCCTCAAAGGCTTCGCTCAGACCGCAGAAGAGGAACGCAGGGTTCTCGTCGTTCGGGCTCATGTCGATGAGGTAGCACGAGTGTCCCAAGGCTAGTTGCTCTTTCATCTCACGACCGCTTAGGATAGCCTCGCCGCTGATCGTTCCTTGGCGTGGCTTCCTGATGACATCTTCGCCTCCTAGGAGGTATCTTCGGGCTGGTATCACGTTAGTATACTAGTTTATCGATCTATTGAATAGAACATATACTGACTTGGGCTGTAAGGTCCCTCCGCGCCAACAAGGATATCACCGGTAGCTGAGGTTCCGTCTTCGAAGTGTACCGTTACTTTGTCGTTGTTTTCCTCAATGCGGATGGCACGCTTGCCGTATTGGATCGGCATGTTCCTCGCCAACCAGTTCCGGAGGCGGGCCCGGTTCGCGCGGATGAATTTTCCGCTTCCGTCATCACGCACTCCGAGCTTCGTGGTGCGGTCATGTCTGTACCAGGCAAACTCATAGTTGTGCTTCAGGGGGAGCAGGTGGTTGATGAAATCGCGCGAACCCAAGTCTTCAGGGACTGAGGCGTCGAGTTCGTCGAGGATGCTGGATACCGACTGTTAGTTCCGCTACGGTCTCTTTCCCTCTTTCCACTGTGCGCCACTTACGTATGAAGCCCGATTGCCCATCCCTGGATTCGAACGTTGTCGCTTGGGTCTCGCTCGAAGATCTCGAAGGGGATATTGTTCTTGCGTAGAGTCTGGCCGAGCAACAAGCCACCTAGGCCGGCGCCTACGATCAGGATATGGGGGGAAGCACCTTTCGCCATCTCTGTTATTCTTGAAGTATAGGTAATGAGGTGAGTACAATATTCAAGTTAGTTTCGATAACGGAATGTTTGTGCCGTCTGTTCGAAATACAATGGTAGTCAGCCATCGTGATGGCAGACTTATATAATTCTGCTAACATCATGTTATCGACGTTAACTTCAGCTGAGAAACTCCTCATCGAGACACTAAACGCAGGCGAGGCTTCCATCGGACTAGAGTTTATCGAAAATGAGTGAGATGTCACTCGGCTCGGTCATACCTACTGGTCCGAATATTTTATTCATGGTTGATATACCTGGATAGAGGCCAGCTATCCCGCGTTAACTATACGAGTGGGTGGTTCAATGATCCTGCAGCATTCCATCACCGCCTACATGGAGTCAGTACGTAAGCCCCCATTGGGGGACCTCGGAAGCTCGCCGAGTTTCGGAAAGATCTTCATCTGACAAACGGCTGGTTACACAAGGAAGCCTGTTTGATATCTGCAGATACCTAATATGATATCAGTTGACGATGAAGTTGACAACGAAAGATAGACCCTATAAAGGAAAATCATTCACAATCTTCAAGATAATACGGTTCAGAGCATATCTCCCATGCCACGGAGAGCTGTAAGGAATAGTAGGTAGGAAATATAGGACAAATCCATTTCCAGTTCAGCCTTGTTGTAACCAGGAGAAGAATCCCGCCGGATTACTACCTAGGTAGATATGTCTCGGACAAGACGGCCATAACTACATGATTATCGTGTTACACCGCATCTTCTTGCAGTGTCCCGCTCAAGAGCTATCCTATAATACCGATGGAAATAAGCAGTTTACAATAGGAGTATCTAGGAAAGTAATTCACCCAGGAAAGGCCAATCAGATGAAAAGCTGTTCAAATCATAATTTAGACCATGAAGAGGATTCAAAGGATCAAGGTATACCGCTTTGTCGTAATTCCTCTGTGAAAATTGCCATTTTTTTTCTGCGCCGCACATCATCGTGGGACTACGACTTGTCATTTTACGGCGTTCGGTCGTTTGATGCATGCTGATGTGAGCACGAAATAGGGAGAATACGTCGTACTTCCGAATACCCACACACGGATTTATCAAACACCTCAATACCTTCGATTGCCGGCTTAACCCCGTTGTAATCGGCTCAAGCCACTATAGTTGTTATAACATCGAATACACGGCGTATACACGCTATATGAACGCCCGTCAGATAATTAGTGAGACATCCCTCATGTGGTGACATGCCTCTAACCAAAGTTGTAGTGGAGAAAAGCCACTCGCAAGTTCGAACCCCACTTACATCAGGTACTATCAACTTCTGAATCGAGTGGCTTGAAGCCACTGATCGAGACCTTTTGCATGATTGGGATCTAAATGCCGGTGCTCATTGTTTTTTCGGGGCGCGGAGAAAGGATGATTCGAGGCTCGCAGGTATTGGCCGTAACATCATAGATGCTGTAGGTCTTAATCATATCATCTGCACGGGATGGTCGAAGTCGTTTGCGACTGGACAGCCACCGATTCGAATCTTTATCGGTTCCCAATACTACCTTAGCTGGGCACGTTGCGTTAGTCGACAGCCCATAGGGCGTAGCTTTGCTTCTATGCAACTTCTGAAGAAGAATACAACCAAGCTATTCGAAACTGATTATGCAGGCCACTTTCGGCAGCATACGTCCCAAGATGCCCTCTCACAGATAAAATCTGCTATTCGAAGGAAGTATTGGCTGACAGGTACCAGGAAAGTCCAAGCTTCGCCGCATCAGCCTTGCAATAGATGCCGCCTCACACATCCCACCCGGTAATTTCGCTCGAGGATTTAGATGAAACTAGGCTATGATTGGTGTAGCCATAGTTGATCTTCACCTAATACAGATCACATTTGGTCCCTCGCCACTTTCCTACATAATTTCCGGGATCCCGGAAGCGGTACGCACCTCAATATCCCTGATGTAATTCGACGCGCTTCGAATTCTGTAGGATGGCGTTACGAGCCGTGCATACTCCAAATTTCGAAAGGGTCGTTACATGGAATAATTGCTACACGCCTCCGAACACTGTCAGAAACAGCAGGAATTCTTCAACGGAACGACCGCATGCGTAACAGGATGAATCCTACATAGAAGACTGATGTTACTCGTACGACCTCCATGCCTAATATCGCGGCGCGTAAAGGAACGACTGAGGGAATCATCTAGCGATGGATTAGACATCCGGAAAAGCATTTCCGCGTACCGAATACGTATGGGTAGGTGTTCCGATAGGAAGATTGGAAAAGGACCTTGAGCCTATGGAAAGCTTTATCACTCACAAAGGTTGCCAGTGTACTGTACAGTATTAGGTACATACAATAAAAAAGCGAGTCCGAAGATTTAGGACTTCTCTAATTTCGTTACGCCGATTCATGTAGGCTTCCGTCCGAGCGAGTGGGAACCCGCCATGAGTTAAGCCACAATGAGCTTCATCGTTATATCTCTGATTATCGGTGGCAAGAAAACATGCTTCCTTCAACTCGAATAAGAATCTTACGAAATATCAAGCGAGAAGTGAAGAAGCTTAAAAGGGACGTCTCAGCGGCTCAACAACCTTGTCGATCTGGATCTAGCACGTGCATTGGCGTCTTAGAACTTGGCGACTTGGCGATCTATGATTTTGCTGGTCGTGACGCGGCTTACGCTGTTCATGTATGGTGACACAGCATATCTATTTCTTAGCCTTCGATATCGTGGACTTGAGTACTGTTTTATGATACAGTTCACGGAGGTCGTAAAATCAGTATCGTTTGCCCAAAATTTTATATAATAGAAGCATCCACCAAATCGAGGATCTGGTCTCCTGATATCCCCGCCACTCAGTCCATGAAATCGACGTTGATAAGTTTCGAGAAGGACGGACGTATCTTCTGATTGAGTGTCTACCTACAATTAGCAACGGCCATAAACACTCGACATCCTCATATCTACACCCGGCCCATTCGACCGAACGTTCATGACAATCTCGATGCCAACCTACCTATCTTACTCCTAGTCCCGCCTATCCAAACCGATCTATGCAAACACCTCTAGCCGTAAATCCTTCGTGCGATTATATCTTACAATAGACATCATCAATGATCATGAAGCCTCTTGGGCGAAGTAGAGTATACAGGAAATGGTAGCTTGAGCCATTTAGTATCAAGTCGCGACCTCCTTGTTTGCAAAATTCCACGGTGGCCGTGTCTAAGTCACATAAATCACGATATACCTCTACAGATGGAATTATAATATACGACCCGCACTTATCGTGAAGATATGTTATAATATGAGGTTGGCGGCTGCGCTTTAGACTATCTGGACGCCCTTGAACAAAATCGAGCATATCACTTGTCCCTGATACCATTCATGAATCAGCATTGAGTACATGATCCTTACAACATCGATATCCAAAACAAAATTACCTGTTTAGGTAGGCACTGCAAGACACTCTAAGACAGTGTAGAGGTAACGATCAAACATCGAGTATAAATAAGTAGTGGCACTAAGGACTTCACATAACTAAGAACGGATTATATCCAACATCTGGCTAATACATTTGCGAACAATACAACCCTATTCCGGTTAAGGAGATCCTAGAGATATGCGAGCTCCTGTCACGATGCCATCGTTAACCTCCTCGTGTACTTCCCACTATTTAGGTATCTGTACGCTTCTGCCCTCATCACTCAATCCCATTCAACTTGAGAACCTGAACAAGTCCCTCTCTTAATAACGACATTAGCTATTCTAACAGCTACTTATTGTAGCCAGGCTATACGTGCTGGACTTCTCGGGGGCGTGATGCTCGACGCTAATACTTCGTCCAACCGTCGACACCGAGGTACTTGATATGCGGTTGACGCAAATATCATATAACAAGTGCCAACTCCACTAGATACCGTCCGTTTCATACAGGTAGGTAAGTACGCGTTTCTATTCCTCTGCCGCCGCGATCCTTTCGAGACGAACATGCGATTTGCTAGTCGATTACAGCTTCTCGTACGACACCGTTGCTTGCGAAAGTGACCTCTACCAGACCAATATAGCTTTTACCACTATCCCCAAATATATGCTGACTTATTGCCTTCTAGCTCATTGTGAGCTTCTATTTAGATGCAGTGAAGACCATTTAACCTCTAGAAGATCTGTTTATGTGAAGTATTTGTGATCTAGCTAGCCGCCAGATTTTCTAGCGATAGAAGACCATTAACCCCTTTACATAGTACATAACTTAGTAAGAAGGTAGATTGATAACTCTTTAGCACCAGGCCGTTCGTATTACTATCTTCAAGCAGCCCATTGAAGGGGTTCGGGCATCGTGGATGAATGGGAAGATAATTTGCAGATATACAAGCCAAGACCTATACTACCTAGGTAGGTAGGTATCGCCAGCGACGATAGCTTCCCAATACCTACGTTAATGCATAGACCTAATGATACAGTTTCGAGTGCGTTCAGCCTTTTCAGCCGTAAGTGCTAACGTATCCAGGTACGCACATTCTAATCCCCTTTCTTGTATAATACTCCTAGGGGTTGATCTATTCAGGGGTATCATGGAAGCTTCTAACTATTGAGAAGATCACTTGTGTCTAGATAAACATATCATGTGAATATGATATCGATTTCGCAAGTTCAAGTTCTTATAATATGGCACAAAGACGATGTCTTAATTGCAAGTTGAGCTACCGGTTGTTTGATCCATACCCTACACGATGAAGCTTCAACGCATCAAATTAAATATGTCGAGGTAAGATCTTGTTGAATTCTTCTTAAGAAATCACTAGAAATCATAATAAATGAGATAGTTACGTGATTATCCGACAATAAAGTCAGTTGACAGTGGCAACTTGCCATAGGCAACAGTTATTAGTAGGGGCCATATTTAGCCCCCATCGTCACAGAGATACCTAACGATGGCTTATTCTCCTAAATTTCACAGCAAACATTATTGATACAGCTTGCGCAGGTATTCATAGTATAACTTGCTTTCTAGAGGTAACGTTAACCTTCGCCACTGATGAGAGCCCCTATTTTGCTTTATAAATATTTGTTGTCCGTGTTACCATTGCTAGGCATTGAGCGATAAACCACAATTCTCCGTCGACCATCGTATCTTTTTCTATTTTCATCTAAGGCGCTCTATTGGCCACCTTGGTACTTCCGTTGCGGTGATACAAGAAAGGGGTTCGTGTTCATGAATTATATCATGTGCCTAGATCTCTAAGCAAGGCATAGCAAACAAATAACCCAACATATGGGTCAAGCTATGATCGCAAGGACATCCCAGTGGAGCCTAAGTAGACCTCGCCGTCACTACTTTTCCCCATTCTTTTGTTATCATTTTCCTTAAGGTTTCACGGGGAAATCGTACGTGTAATCTCGCTCCATCGAAACCATCTGCCAGCTACATAGCTTCTCATGGCAATCCGAGACAGGACGAAACCGGCTACTAGTACACTATTGCTATCGCACCGCCATCGAGGCTCGCAGCAGAGCGTGTTCCTAGAGCTAAGTATCGATGCTACTTTCACCATCGGTAGAACGGCGAGTCATATCGGGTTACGGCTCCTGTAGCTTCTGTCGCTAGGTAATCAAGCTCAGTTGAGGATATTGACTTAGCTAGGCATCTCAGCCCGGTCGTCGCATGGCTAGGGCTCCCCGAGTCATCTCAAGATTTACTCGAGAAGTCTTACAACTTCTTGTGTAAGAACTAAGAAGTACTTATCACCTTATTAGGAAGTCAAGGGATGACAAAACCTTCAATCATTGTCAGGTGGCGCACGATCCCAAGACTGTTGGGGTCAGCAAGTCCCATACTATAGTTGTTGAAGCCAATAAGAAGCCAAAAAATGGCCAACCTAGAGCTATTCCGTACGGTATTGTACGGAAGGAGGCACCAATTTAGGAGAAGAAAAACAGAGGGGGGGCCATAAGCTGACGATCTCGAATCACAGCTCACAGGGAATAATCAATATCACGGCCCGTCCCCGTGCATCTTTTTCCGTCATGTCAATTATTTGACGGACTTTCATATGAGTGTCAGCTTGACAATTGACTACTAATTGATTTTAGCCGAGCTCTTCGTTTGAGCATCCAACCGGCTCCAAATGTCGATACTGCGTTGGTCACATCATAGGGGTGACTACGAATATATTGAAAATCCCATACAGAAGACTTCACGTACATATTACAAAGTTATTGAAGGCCAGACTATTTATACGAATACAACTATGATACAACGGACAATTGGGTAGTTTTTCTGGAATTGAAATTTGCAACGTACATAGGATGTTCTGAGCAATATTTACGTTGGAAATGCATGGGAGCAGGATGTTCTAAAATCAAACGACAAATTTCCATTGATATTTAGAAGATTATTAGCAGTTTTAAAGAGTTCAATCAGGAGTTATTACACGTCAGATTTGTACAAGAGAACACTACAACAGTCAAGAAAGGGATAGAAGAGATTTTCGGGTTGGCCAACCTCAGAAGAGGTCCTAACAAGGGAGAATCATTCAAATATCAAACCAAGGGTTATGATCACGTCTACTAATGCTCCAATACAGTTATGATTAATTTGGACGAGCAAAATCTTAAGAATAAGGGATAATCGTTATATTGGCACTTTTATGCACAACCACATGAGCAACAAACCTCAACACTATCAAGACTCTTTTTAGGATAACATGTTATTGAACCAACCTTCTGGAAGCCATAATATACACGCACTAATAAATCAAATAAAATTCAATATCAGAATAGTTATCTAGGTTACCACATCGCTTAGTAACTTACTTACGACCACTGGTGTTGAAAGGGGTATACGCCTTAAGTGAGTCGTACGGCACAGCGTTTCGAGATCCTCTTAGGGTTGTCAAAGTATAGGGAAGTAAGTAGTTGAACTTACTTCATCTAAGTCCAAATCGCCATGGGATTATTCGCTTGTAGAATGGGAATGGTATCCTTGAAATCTGCGTTATGAAGGATACCGATGACGAGTTCACCGCCTCTTGATCATGTACGAATGAGTCAATCGCGACAACACACCATCTAGAAAGAGGACGGCCGCATTATCCGGCCCCGGCTTAGACGAAATATTAGCAAAGAGGACTACGTCTTCTGTTTCTTCTCTCGAGTCCTAGAATCCGAAGGAGGAAAGAGGTAGCAATCTGAGCGTGTCTATACCCGCACCAAGGTAAAATTATGCCGAGTTTTTAATGTCCATCTTTGCCGTACCACGAAGCGTTACCAAAACTCGTAACTAAACGACGAAGATACCATCAAGCGAGACGACGCTGAGCGGCCTCACAGTCCATGCTCACCACTAAGTCCTCTTTTGCGCATATTGCAATACTATGTTGAAGAAGATCTGGACGAATTCATACAAAACGAAATCACATCTCCAAGCACTCCTCAGGGGATGGGATGATCTTTCCTATCTAGTATAATACGCCGTTGTATAGGTACGCGCGTGTTGTTCGGTTTTTCTGGGACGATATGTTTGTTTTTCCCGCAAGAATCTAGTCTATCCGGTTTGAGCCACTTTCCGGCCCTTAACCCTCACCATACCCATCCTCGAGAAATGATTGGCATTGCGACACGAAAAGTGTGTGTGATAATGGGGAGGTCGAAAACGCCCTAATGTACGTGCTTGTTTCGAATTAGTCATCTCTGTCGACTCGGATCAGCCGTAAAGATGCCGGGGATGTTTCAGCCATTCCTTCTATTTCTGCATCCCGCGTGAGGCTCTCTCCCTTTCCTCGCAGAAATACACGTTTTTGGTCTGATTTGCGGATATGTATCATGATGTTCAGACCGACTTTGGCTGATTCTTCTAATTTCGAACATGGCGCCCGCATATGCAAGTGCTTCTAGACTAAAGAACGAATACATAGATGAGACCGGCGCAGAGGCCTTGGCAAGACTTTACTTTCTTTAACGACAAAGCTTAGTATTTTGCCCAATCCATCGATTTTCGTGATCGAACCGTAATCTTCCTGAAGCTTGTTCACTTTAATTTATGGATTGCGTATACATAAATTGCATAGTACCTATCCGGGTGTTGGTAGTATTCTAAGGTTGTCTTTATTTTATATGATATGAGAGGACTCGAGATTCCCCCACAACGGGAACATGCTTGCCTGACCCCCAACCTGACCAGCCTGACAAGACGGGCTTCCCCCCCTGTGTAAAGTGCGTGCTCATTCCCCTGCCCATGCACAGATCCCCAAAATCTCCCCAAGGAAAAAATAACCCTACCTTTCCAGCCTTCCAAGCTGCCAGGGCTTAAGAAGCGACTCTGGTCAGTGGTGAGCGCCCCAGCTCCACGGTTCGCCTCTATCGCATCCCTGAGATGTGCAGTCGCACAAACCATAAGCAATCGTGCTTATCCCTTGCTAATGCTCGCAGACTCGTACAAGATCCCTTTTATTTTCCCGCTACGCGCTGCGACGGTAGATGGGACTACGCCAATGTACCTAGCGTAGAACTGCACCATGCGAAGCACGGCATTTTTAAGGGCAAAGGCAAGGATGCAAAATGGGGGAAGGCATGGGAGAGCATCGGTAGACGTGAACATGGACCCGGACGCGACTTAGGTTGCATAGAATAATCATGTTCTACATAGGCTATTGCGAATGTTCCTCGAAGTACCTAACACATTGCGAAATATCGATGTAAGCGCGTCCGCAACGGGACAGTATTGGTGGGAAATATGGCGGATTGGGCGAGATCGATCTAACTCGATAACGCAAGGCGAAATGAGCAAGGAGCGGACTCGAAGAGAGCCGTCAACATTAGGCGCAGGATTGCGGAGATGAGCGAAGACCTGACCTAAGAGGAGCAATACGCTATTCTTCGCATACTATCTAATGCACTCGTCTGTAATAACCGTAAACCTACCCGAGCTCGTTACCAAATGTAGGTGAACAATGGAAGGGAAGTTCCGCTCGGTTTCATTTCATGAATACCCAGATTGTCATCGGTGAGTTCTGACGACAGCATCGTATACCTAAAAGTACCTCTCGTACTGCCCAATGTCGATACCAATAGGATATTAGTCTGACTAGCCTGCTCTTCAGCATAACAAATGTACTATTCAGGCAAGGTACGACATTAGTAACATACGGGGAACATGGTATATCTGCAGGAACGCCCGGTCCCGACTAGGACCCCCATCTTCATTTCACCTTAGCACAGACGCTCCGCTCTCGTCTTCCCTTGCTCGAGTCCTAAGGGACGCGTTCATGATGCCGGCCCTGCTCTGTACGTACATACGGACCCACGTACGTGCAAGTGACAGTAGCGCGAGACCTTCTCGAACAATGGGACCTCCAGACGCGGCAAGGCCTGCGAAGTCGCGGCAAAGCAGAGGCATAGAAGGATTGTCACGATAAGAGCATGGGGTTACATGCAAGCGCGCGGCAGAACCCTTTTCGTATTCGAACAAACCACACTGACGGCAGACGTAGACTATTGCAAATAACGCAGAGTTGCTTATAAAGCAATAACTCTTAAGCGAGCTTCCGTATGAAGTGTAGGAGAAATGATCTTCCAATAGTCTCAAAATACTGCTGCTGCTTTGATGCACGTACTTGTTCACAAGACCGGTGGCCCTCACGAAGGAAATCAAGCGGAGATACGGTAACACGCGACGAAGTGTGGATTACGTACACAAACAATGGGCACCTCTACGGTAATGATAATGAGGCGGCATACTATGTAGCATTAAAGGGTAAATATGTACATAGTCATGGAACGTCAATGGAAACATGGAATGTCACAAGACCGTAGAAACTCGGCCATTTAATGCATTAAAACGCAGGACCACGGCACGGGTTATCTGAATATGTGAAAAAAACAGAGCGAAGTATACAGTACAGCGAAATGCATTGACATGTAAGGGTCAAGTGGAATGGTACCGTAGCATTTGCATTGCATCCTATGGCAAACGAAACAGGGAAAGGAAAGATTTGCCCCCCTTGATTGCCTGCAGGGTCCAGGGGGCAAAGGTGAGCACCCCATACCTACATAGGTAGTCTGTACAGTAAAGGTTAGGTCGAAGCTTTCCGTATAAGCGGGCGTAGAGTCTATCAAAAGGCGAATTGATTAAGGAAAATGACCTATGTAATGCTCATACATAGTGAGATCGTAATTACTAAGGTTGTTGATTGCTAATGCCAACTGACAAATCTTCTACATACGCCTCAGAGGCGTAGATCTGTCAGTCGACTTATGTGGATGTTCCTATATGTGCGTATACTATAGCCAAAAAGGAAATAAAATCGTATGTACTGTACGTACCTGCCTAGTGATGGTGAGCATAAGCAGGTGTAGTGTCGCCATTGCTTCTGCGGTAAGATTATGGCGAGGGTTTTCATGTAACATGGGCCAATTCGTGGTATGAGCATCTCGGCCGGCAGTGAGAAGGTAGTTGACAGCAAGGGTGGATAAAAAAAAGTGAGTACCTAGCTTTATCGTGACTACCGCTGGTCACTTACCGTCCGTGCTAGACATAGAACATGAACATGTTCAACCAAGCTATGTACGATTACGGTTCGGGTTCTAAGAGCTTTTCTTCGACTTGAATAGTAATAGCGACGGCTGGTGCGGTAAAAGCTCTACGTTACATGGCGGCTCGGTGAAATAGAAACTCACGGTAACTTCGTATAAACTCGTAGCAAAGATAAAGGCTCAATATAGTGTTTCTCCCGTATCGAGACATAGTTTCGGTTCTGTGAACTTGTTGTATTTTGCGCACTTCCGTGGTCAAAAATAGTAGATGTAGACAACACTAAAGTCATGTTCATAACTTTGGTCAAACATTAAGATGTCGGACAATAGCATGGACATCAACTAGTCGTATTACCTATCTCATTCGGGTTTAGAATTGAGACGAGACTCATACCAATCTAAGGGAGAAGCGGGAAGCGAAACGTAGTTTAATAGGAGTTCTATAAGCGTAAAGGCCGTAGCTATAGAGAGGAAACTTACACTAAGAACTAAGTTCGTAGAATGAATATTCCTAACTAGAGACATTTCTCGTCTTGGTCATAGATAGGTAAGGATTAAGCTTGGTATAGATACTCCGTGCTGTCAAACTTACCGTTGGTAGCTATAGATACGATAACTATCACTATACACAATCTTAGCCCATTCGCAATGGTCAAATAAGGGACAGAAGGCTACTAACTAGTTCTGTGACAAATCACTGCTAACAACTCCCTAGGTTCCTTCGGGGACAGCATCAAATCCCGAAAATATCCAACTAGTTGGACTTACGATGGGGGCCGTGAACTGCTCATCAGGCCATCGAGCTTGATTCACAAGAAATTGAAGCAAGTCACTGCGAAGGATTCGACGCCCCGTTCGGTAGTTACATTCAACGTATCCCAAGGGGCTAATGCTGCCGTCTTGGGTTTACACTTGGCGCTCATAACCAAGCAATGGAAGTACTTGGGGCTATCTCTCCAACGGATATGAGCCACACGAAAGATTCTATTTGTCAAGATTCTCTATTAGCTCTGCCCATAGAGGGAGAACCTTCCAACGTATGGCCTGAGTTCGATCCTTCGTATCTGCTGCTGGAAATTCCCGTAGAACTGTGGCAACAGCCACCGCATCTCGCTGTACGAGTGATGAACTCAGTCTTTGACTTTGCATGGAATCTTGTTTTCTTCGTCGAGAACAAGTCCATATTGGTGTTTTCTAGTAGCTTTTTAGTTAAATGAAAGGCTTTAGGACAAAACATGTCCTTTCGAACTTGGGCATCAAAAGGTAGATTTCGAGAAGGGGAATTGGTAGAGTGGTTATCGAACTAGAACTTCTCGGCCGAATCAAGGTCGTTAGGGAAATTGGCTCGACGCTGTTAGTAAACTTCGGGCTATGAGTATGTAGATCAGCACTCGTACATAGCAACTGTCAAAACAGGGGTAAAGAGAATGATGACCGCCTCGTATGTATTGACTACTAAGTATTAGCTTACCCGAGCATCGCTCGGGCCGGTTCAAAAGAACCCTGGGCTTCTAGCCATGAAGGTGGAGAGCCCTCACTTGCTTAACATTTAGGGGTGGTATGACTAGGGAGCTCCCTGGCTGAGAGCTGTCAAAATCCTGTCGTGTCTTCCAGGAACCCAGTGATCAAGGTAGGGATCTGTTGTAGGGCTGGATGAAGCTTGAAGCCATCTACACCAGCAATTGGTTTTTTATGGACGCCTTTAGAGAAACAATAAAAATGATAGTGTTGAATAAGCAAAGGACCGAGCCGGGACACGTCCCGACCCGAGTTGCCAGGTTAGAATCAGATTTCATCATCGAAACAAGCATGAATGCTGGTATTTTGATAAGCAGTTGATGCGAACCTGCGTTGACAATACTTTACTTACGTTGGCGGTGTGCCAAGTTCAGACAAAGGTGACAACTTCTCCGCTCGTGTGCAACGAGGCTTTTACGACCCGAATATTCAATGGTTCATTACCGTATACTTACCTTCGATACTTTGTAGTCTTGTTTGATCGGGTTTTCCTATGCAACTTCAATATCCTCATCACACTATATATGAAATGACGTATTCCTTGTTTGCTTCCTCTCCCCAAACTTATAAACTTTGTATGTTGGTCGGCGCGCAAGCGAATTTAGGTTGAGAACTCTTAGCATACTCGTCGTCATCATGTATCGAGGTGTTGAAGACTCGGAAGTGGAAGCGCCCAATCAACAGGGCCAATTTGGCCACACCGCGCAAACCTTCGAAAGATCATTACAGCTGTGGAGCTGGTTGGTGGCTGGAATCCCTTTATTGTCCTCGTAACAATTAGCATTTATTAGTTGGCATCGTATACCTTGATAATCTGAAGCACTAGTTGCCAGCTACTGTATGTTTAGGTGGATTTATATTACTTAGCTCATCTGATGATCTAGACGGTGTGGTTTGTAACTCGATAATAAAATTCTCTTGCATATTATTCATTACGGATGTCGCCTCGCTTGACAGAATGGACCAAACAAGCGACTCGTCGTCGATGACTCGCAGGAGGGCTTGAAGGCAAGCATCCGCTAGAGCTCCTCGTCATTTCAAGTTTAGTATAAGGTTTCTGCAAGCAAACCATCTTCAATTACTCTTTGCGCATCTATGGTTAAAAAATCGATGATTAGCAAATACTTGGCTCACACCCCTTGCCGAATTGTTAGCCGGGAATATTTCTTACTTTGGAGCCACCCACACAGTACCCAGAAGCCTAGGTGTACATTTGGTAGTACGTACCCACAATCCCTGCTTAAAATCGGGGGGCGAGGACGTCTCTTTGCTCGTCCATAGGTAGGATACATTAATTTTAGGTTAGTCGACATGTGATAGGGGGTAGGTGAATTGCGACACTGGCGCTGTAATTGCTCTGCTGTAGGCTACATACTGGCGTAGTTGTACATCGTATAGGTGGTAACTAAGCATTGTCGAAGCGGATCTTTGTCTTACTGTATGAATGCTTCTCCTTTATTTTATTCTTATCTAAAACTCGCAATTTTCTGAAGCTCATAACTAACGCACGTAAATCTAACAACTCGTCACTAAGATCTGACAGCATCTGTAAGCATAAGTAATCGTGAATAGCAACGACAAACCACGTGGAAGATTGCTGTAGAGGTGGTCGCATCCCTGTGGGCGAAAGGTAAGGGTATCTTTTTGGGGAGCCTGTGAAGAGCTTAGGGAAGGATTTCTCGAGATCGCTAGACGGTGGGTGATGAGATCTGTCGACTGGGCACCGCTGCAAGCTACAAGAACTTGGTGGCCTGTTCCCTCTTAGTTGATTGTCATATCAGTGCATCGAAACATCCTCGCAATTGAAAAGCGGCAAAATTCTCCGAGTTGACAGGCGACCTGATATCCTCAGAGCTAGCGGGGATCAATGGTCAATAGAATGTCGGGGCTCGTGAGGCGCCCACACACCTTGTCCAACATCGACCGCAGAGACCCTGTATGGATCGATTCCACTACCCAGGGGGGACTTGTGTTGAACAATCTGGGGATTTTTATTTTGAGCATGGGAACAAGAGATCTGCCGGTCAAGGATTGATGCAGGTGTTACATCATGCAGCTGAACAAGCTACAATACGTAGTATGCAAAAAGTGTAAAGAAGGTCTGCCTGTACAAACTTCTTTATAGTTCGCAATGTTAACGTTCCGTGTCGAATGGCAACTAAGTCGTAATGATAAAAAAAGACGCCCGATAACACCGGGGCTTAAGGGGGCACAGATGAGGCACGAAAAGGAGGCACGTGAAAATCATTACTAGAGCATTCAGGACATGAGCCGATGTCTCAAATTCGCAATGATCACGTGACGAATCTGGGCTAATATACCATGCATATATTTTCTGTACTATGATGATGATCTTGCGCGGTTGAATTCAGGGTAGCTTTTGGAATACATCAATAGCCAGCCAATGCAACCCATTCAACCAATGTACCGTCTACTTCGCTTATTGCAAAGAATGTAAGTGGTACCACTGATCGGCCCTATTTACCTATGCTTAGGTACCTTATGCATAACTGTCATCTCCGAAGACTGCGTGATAGCTGTCAGAGTGTATCCTTTCTCCGTTGATAGCTCCCTTCATCTTGTGTATGATGTCTCAAACAGATATAAGCGCGTTGTCTGTGAAGATTCGTATGACGCGCAATTATGCCGATCTTGATCGTATCGGGTAGCCATTCATCAACATGACTTAAGTTTGCCGTATGGGATTTGTATGTTCCGCCGGCTTGGGATTCCCGTCCTGACGTTCAGAACTTCCGATACCTGCTGCAGTTTGCACCTAATATGGACTTGTCCGAGGGATGTGCCATCCATCTAAGCCGGAGTAGTCCGTGGGATTGGACTTTTCTATGTCGGAATGGCTCAAAACTTATATTAGACCGACACCAGAGCAATAAATATGGTTACTATTCTCTTTGGCTTCCTCTACCTCTTCCGAAATATCGCGGCAACCTGCCGAGAAAATAGATATTGCGCCGACAAACCTGCCGTAATGGTTTGCAGAGCTGAAAAAAGCGCCGGTCCTCATTCCGTCCCAGTTTAGGTAGGTACCTAGATAATAGGAAAACAACTAAGCGCACCTAATTACGTAGGCGTTTATATTGTACTATGCGTACTAATTTGATTCAGCCATGAATTTGGAATTTGTAGGTATGGAGTACATGACAACGTTCCGATTATAATTCTTGGATCCGTTCAGTTGGTAACGAATTCGTTCAAGTATATCAGATTGCAGTCAATGTAGCAACAGCAACACGATAGCCTACATAGTACGTCTTGATTCCATCATCTACCTACCTAGTACTATACTTACCATGTAAGGCTCTCTCAGAAAGAGAGAATACCCACTTGTCCTGTCATTTCTCGCTATCCCGAATCCCCTCTTCGATCTCAGCACTACCACATAAACAGGGAGCTAATGTACTTACCTAACTGGGTAATTAACCTCGTTAAGCGATAGTGCACTGTGTAGGCAGCTATAATTTCAATTTGTTTTGAAATGCTTACATCGAGATTTCCAACCTCTTAGGATTCAAGCCTAAATTCATAGTATACATCTTGATAATGACTAAAAAGGCAGGCTTCTCGGCTATTACGTATCCTGATTAAGTACTTATTCAAGCGATAACCAATTATAAGATTGAAGATGTGCACGATATACGATAATATTAAGAACATTCGACCAAATAAAAAATCAGAATTAAACTAGGGCGTCATTTGACTTCTGTATGATTAGCTAATATGAATAGTTTATGCGACTTGATATTATTCCATCCGAAGTCACTGCTCGTATACAATACGTACCTGACATTTGATTGAACGAAACTACCAGATAAACCTGCATTTGGAGAAGCTGCAGGCGCGCTAGAACTAACTGATCTGGGCATCTAAACCAATACATCTAAGGTACTCAATCGAAGGGTACGACCAAGGCTTTAGATGTTCGGGAAGGGCCATCCACTGGTTTATTGCCCTACCAGCCATTAGCCAGTCCAGCTTACGTACCTCTAGACCTGAGAAAGGAAGTCTCGTCCCATGCTAGCTAACCTTGGAAGTGGAATTGGGAATAGATGTGGAAGTAGCCCTGGGGCACTTATTCACGGACCACTGCTACCTGCATTAGTTGGTATCGATCATCCACCTTGAAGTAGGTATTATTAGCTTGCGAATTTCAACGTTGCAAGGAACCGTTCTGCACAAACACCTTCGTCCCGACAAGAATACCCTGCCGCATCCTTTTCACTCTTAAGCGACCATCCATTCTTTTTTTTCCTGCTTCGTCCACGCCGCAATCTTGACCCTTGTGTCTGCATGGAACCCGATTTTAATGATCAACCCTGGGTCCTCGAATCCTACGGCATGCCCTACTAAAATAAATCCTGAACCACCGAACCCCTGGCAAACCCAAGCTCGAGACTGCAGCTAAACTCGAACTGCCTCAACGGTCGTCCCAAACAGGTAATTCTTCCTGATATTCGTTTCTGGGGATCCTAAGCCACGAATCTACGCACGTAGTTCCCCTTGTTGTTAATCCTGGTCAATGGCTTTGACTTTTACTTCTATTATCAATGTTAATGTTAATGTCAATGTCAATGTCAATGTCAATGTCACTGTCAACTCTATGTATCCATCGTCTTTTCAAGAGCAACATCAAGTCTTGATTTGGATTTGATTTGATCTGATCACTACCTACCTCTGAACTTATCTACCTGCTGAGAATTAAAGAGAACTAAAATTTTATAGTCGCGACTACATCATCACGAGAAAAACGCCCGTCCATGTTTGGTGGATTTCGAATGACACAATCGTCTGGTTACTCGTTTCATTCATTTTGTAAGTAACCTTGAACGGATTGTTCTTATTTTAAGCTTGAATTTCTCCCGACGTCGCACAACGCGGCATGTTTCAGGGATTGGATACCTACTGTACCCTTCGACCCCAGAGAATATTCAGGTCCATTCAAAAGCCACCATCCACAACGCACAGCCCAACAGCCCAAGTGGGACTATATCGCGTGCCTGCGTAGCAATCGTCATTGCCGCGAAACTACTGTGTCCTTGGCACTCCTGATCTAATCTAATACTGCTTCATCAAGTCTTTTGGGAAAATTTCAATTGAAGAAAGAGCTACCTAATGTATTGTTCTGTATTAAGTTTATGCTATGGATACCTACCTAGGTACCTATGTAAACAAGTCATGCTCAACTGTATATCAATTTTACTTAATAAGCCAGCTAACCTATAAACATTACAGCTTCCTACAACAACTACCACAATCGTCATCGTCTTTTTATTACATACTCCTTAGCGCGATCAGTGCCAACATTCCACTGTTAAGGGCGCCTAAGACATATTTTATTTGAAGAGTCCCTCATTAAATCACATAACTGACCTAACAATTAAAAGACGCGAAAAGAGAAAGAGCTTAATTAATAAGTGTCTTCGCCCTTTTTGTAAGTTGAGCTTAAGTTCTTTGATTTTCAGTTACAAGGCACCCCTTCTATCAATTATCAGATTTTTTGTCGTGGCCCAGATTGTCGGGACGTGTGCTCCCTACCTAGTACCTAGTCGGTGCTGGCGGGTGTGCCGCCTACGCGCAGTGTGGTCCACGAGCCCCTGACCTTGAGCCTGTCCCCAAGTCCCCAAGTCCCCCAATTAGCCACGAGGTACCCTGCAAATGTACCTGTCCTGCACGGTAAAAAGCACACAGATTGCGTCAAGGCTAGCGTGTAGTGTATCGTGCTGAATTTTAAGATGGTTATTTTTTTTTTCATTCGATCTATAGCGACGCTGAAGTCGATGCATGCATTGATCGATATCTTTTCTCAATACACTCTTTTCACATTGTTTTATTTGTAATTCCCTTTCCCATTCCAATAGCGCCACCCAATTTTTAAGTCTCCTATCCGTGATGTGTTATTCTTTTTCGCGTGGACAAATTGAAAGCCATTGATCTGAATCAGGGTTTATCGGAACTGCGGTACCCCTGTTCAAGTTCCCGTCTTTTATAATCCTTGATGGTTTACTCATGCTGTCACGATCCTAGAAAGCTACCCTAGGAGACATCCTATGAATTATGTTGCAGAAGCTGACCTTACTCTTACCGTCTAGCAGTAAAAAGGATTTAGTTGGCCTGTATTATACACACCCTCATTTCAGTCAACAACCACCTTGACTCCCACCGCCAATCTATCTATCTGTCTGTCTGTCTACTGGGTAGGTACCTCAGTTTACCGCCAAATCACAACATTATAGGTCACAAGTCGGCACCACCATACGAGGAGTACGCGCTTATTTATCTGAGGAGAGGCCAGATCGCACAACGAGTGCCAGACCCAATCAAGTCCAAAGTTCATTCCGACATCCGTCGACTCTTGTACCTCCTCGCGATCTGTCAGCTTTTTGAGCGACAGTAAAGCGGTGACCATTAGCTGAGTCAGAGAGTTTTTACCCATTAGTATTGCACCTAGAGATTCAGATTTATCAACTGTCTGTCTACGTTGATATCAAACTGTAAACCGTCGTCAAAGAGGCTGAAGATTTACCTGTCTGACGCATCTCTTTGATCCCTGATCCTGGCAACCAGCAAAGTGACAGCACTGGGAGCCAGTTACCAGTCGACGGGCCGCCGTTCATTAGTCCATCTGGTACGGTACCTACCTCTTACCCATCTTTATACTGAGTTGATATCTCGAGTGTCTTGGTAAGTAAATCTCTATTTTCGTTACCCTCCATATTCCATGACAGGTAGACACGGCAATCCCTTTACAATTCTAGCATTGCCCAGTGGGTTTATGCTATTGACCCCTCGATTTAGAGCCGTGTTCCTTTCCATGGATACCATATTTTTTGGGGAACCCCCCTTGCCATCCAGTGTTCATTAGCCGCCAGTTTATCCCCAGATCGGATGTTGAAATTGGCTGGCAACCCTAGCCCAAATAAAAAGTCCCATCGGAACCACCTTATCCAATCTCCCTGATATGGAAATTTCTTTCGTATAGCAGGTCACTTCACTCGTTTCTATTCCGACTAATCCCCTGTATCATCTCTATTATATCTATTTTTCCTTGTCCCCATCATTTGCCAATCTCATCACATACCCGAGTGAAAGGTGTTGCAACGTCTTTTCCCCATCCTACCTATTTTCTCATGGGAAGAAAAAGAAACAATACCTACCCAATACTTAGTATTTTGCCGAACCCCAGTACACTGGTCAGTTTCTGCACCCCTCCACTACCACCAATACCCATTATCTATTCCTTGTCGTCCCCCCATCCGCCTTGGGGAACCATGCATTTGTTCCCTCGACTTCTTTTTGACAGCATCTGACTAGACAAGGCTGGTATGCATGAACTAATATGGCAGCACAGATCTAACCCCGGGGTCTGGCCACGACAGATAACTTGCAGAAAATTACGTCGCTTGCCTGGTCGATGCGCGCATCTATCTGCAAGATTTTGCAGGCATAGCAGAAGCACGTACCTGACACGCAATTTGACCTCATTGATACCGACGGAAAGGTTCAACCTTGCAAACCACCACAAAATAAACGTGGGATTTTATCGAGAGCCGCGAACTAAAGCCTAACGCTCTAGTTTATCGAACACCGGCATGTTACAACTTGTACGGCACTAATACGACGATTGATTATTTACACATTCAGCCAAACTATTCTCGGCTTTCCTCTACCCGGCGGTTTATTATATCCTCAGGTATCTTGGTATGTGCAGATTGCTCTACTTCACTTCCTCTAGTTCTATCTTTATTACTTGCTTCCTATTTTTTGGATTCTACCTATGAACACCACGTTTCACGTGTATCCGTGGCTTTTGTCATCCGTCGCCCCCAACCTTAGAAGGCCTCCATATCTACCCAAGCTCCTACCTATACCTCGGCAAGATTCAGCTGAAGGATTTGCACAAATTTGCCATTCGTTACCTAATACTGGCCTTCTCGCTGAAAATATTTCTTATCGATATCCATAAATTGCTATTTTTAATCGTGATGTTTGTTTTGTTATGGTCATCAATGTTGTATCCACACATCACAGACCATAATATGCCACTAACCTTGAGATAGAAAAGAAGCCGGCCACCCCATCACCTTATAAAGAACGACCTACCTCAACTGGAGTAATTTCATTACGTCCAGTCTATGATCATCGAGCAAATACCTTAATCATTACATCGTGAGTATACTCTGTTTTATTATACGAAGTCGCTGTCAAACTCTGTTCCTAAGCTAAATGTCTGTGTGCGCACACGCGCGCTCGGAATTGCGACGTTCATCCTGGCTCGTTATTTAAAGCATGCGGGGAATTTCTTCCCTTGCTCATATGGCGTGGTCTCTTGCTGTTGATCCACATGCCCTCCCATGTTTTCAACGGCTACACCAAAGCCGAGCCATGTGGAGAAGGCTAGATTATATCTAATTCATTGTTTGTTACTTTACTAACATGAGGTTTATGGCAGGACCGACGAAGAACTTTCAAATCCACTTAGAGTTGGCAACTCATTTGCCATGATTATGAAGATGGGTCGACAAGCGCCTAATACATACCTCAAAGAGGAGCCGCGTGCGGATTCGGTAAGTTGACATTTATCTACTTTTGTTTTGTATCTACTTCGAAGCTTCAGGGCAAGTGCTACGACGCGGATGTAGATCTGCGGCTCGCAGATTCGACCGAGTTATCGCGGCTGTGCGACGTCTTCGGATGTTACAACGACACAGCCCAAACTATTCCCCGCCAAGTATCGTGAGAGATTCTTCATCGCTACCAAAACGCGTCGAGTTTGAACTTTCGCGTTAGTATACTCTACCTATACATGGAGTTTCTTCGTTTCCAGAATATGGCATGGTTCGTCGCATGCTTGCCTGCCTCTAAAAGATCAGTCCTTGAAAATCCAGGGAATTACAGGGGAGCTTCTTGTTTCACAAGTGACCAGGGGGCTTTTCTTCTGGAACAGGGCTTGTGCGGGCTGCCTTAGCGTCTCCGGCCGACGCTTCCAAGGATGATGATGCTGGTCCTATCAAGCACCTCTCATAGCTGACGTGCCCGTGATGCCCCCGCCCCCCAAGTGGATGCGGGGAGACAAAGATGCATTCTCTTAATTCGCGATTCATCGTTTTGATGGTCCGTATGTTTTGCGCTGCACCCACACTGTCATGATCCTGATCGAAGAAGATGCTCTGGACCTTTTAAATCCCCCCCCTACACGCCCCGGATGTTTGATGGCGCAAGTGCCAAACAAGATTGAGAGAAACGGTCGCGAGACCAGAGCCCATTAGAGAGCATCTTTTCCATTTTGAGTTAAAGCCAGAAAAAAAAGTTCAGCGGGTTCGACGGAGTCGAGTCCCTTCGAGATATCTTTTTTTTTTTCAACGCTATGGTCGTTAGCGTTGTATGGCTGTAATGGTTGATTTTCTCCGGCTCAATTCCTACTTCCAACATGCATATCAAGTCTGGTTAGTGCTGTGGGCTTTTATCACACATTCGGACCAAAAACAGGAAAATGGCAAAAATAATATTCGACCGAAGTCGTACACGGTACTTCCCTTCACACACCATATGTACCATACATACACCTCACAAGCTTGATATACATACAGTATGTACATCCATAGCTGTGTGGATGGATGGTTCAAGCCTAACATAAAGTGGGTGTTGGCTATGTACTTCTAAGTGGACCCGGATCCATTCTCCAATAGCGAGAGTGGGAAGAGCTTTAGCAATCGCCGCTGTCACCACACCACCGCGATTCTGGCTTAGGATGGGTCCAGCAGAGGATACGTACCTACTTAGGGAAAGGAAAAACTCTGGCGGCCGAGTTGCATAGGTTTCGCAGTCAAGTGACGGAAGAGTTACCGGCTAGGAGAGTTTCCAGTAGGCCTCTCTCTAGGTGCCTGCTACTTTGCTAGTCCGAACGCACATAACAACCCATAATAACCCATAACATCGTCTTCGAGCAAGGGGCCATCTCAATGCCCTGGGACGAGTTTCGTCGTTTCGTCGTGGGTGGTACTCTCGATACCCTCGATACTCTCATTTTCCCCGTGTAATTCGTTGCAATTACACGCAATTCTCGAGTACCTCGATCACGCCCCATACACACCGCCTTGCTCCCTGAGAAGCTCGCGAAGGGCATCGATCCCTGTATCTCTGGTTAGCCCCGGACATAGGATACCTCATCGGGTAGCCTAGCCATGCTTGGCCGTGCCGCCATTGGCCACTTCATCTAAAGATGCAGCTGCCCCCTGCCCCCCGTCACGTTTCTTCCATGCGATGTCCCACATCTGATCCATCCACGCCCACACCCCCTAACGCGAAATCTCCAACTTCTATTTCTCTTCTTTCAACATTTCATGCTTTGCCGCAGGCATCGCACGTCCTTCTTCTACCAAACTAAGCAGTCATATCGTCCCTGTTAATTATCCCGGAACCAGAGGCTTCTGGGACCTACCCATTGATACATAACAGGACCCATCCATACCTTGAGGCCCCAGTTTTACACCTACAGGTACACAGAAGTATCCTTACCTTGGTGTTTTCTTACCTTGCGATCTCACCTTACATAGCTCAAATATCGTTGGCCCTGCCATTTTTTCTCATCGTCGCATTCTGAACCCTCGCTCCGATCTCAAATCTCCTGTCGCTCTCTTTATTTTCGTTAACTCATCACCCCCTGTCGGTCGTGTATACTTCTCTCAAAACTCTGTCCCGAACGCGTTCGAGGCATAGTAGCTGTTGAGTACCTCCCAAATAGCCCGAATAGGCTTGAAGGAGAACCTAGTTGGTGAACTTTGAGACTTTCGGGTTCCGCCTCCCGATTCCTATCCACTCCTCCCTTTTAGGAGAAAGCACCTGGTGGTGTCATTTCCTGGTACTGCAATTCTTTATCTCTTACGGTAGTATGCTTAGGGCCCCCCCGGTCTTAATAACCTATACCTCCCCCAGTCGCTTAAGCAAGCCTCACCCGTTTAACCTCGTCATCTGGAGATGTTTAAGTTCCTTGGACCTTGACAGTGTCAAGTAAAATAAAAATTGCCGACGCGTCCTACTTCATTCTTTTTCTTTTTCATGGTTGCTGTTACTATTTGGCTTCGACACTCGAGAGTTTAGGACTAATGGTTGTCTCCTCTATGCAGCATCATCCCCACCACCCCCAGGGTCCGGCGCCTTCCCAGCACCTACAGCATCCTCGGCCCTCGAGTATCGTTCACCAGCAACATCACCAGGCGCCGCCGCAGCAGTCGCAGCACCCTTCCGCGTATTCGTCTACTCACTCTATACAGCCCGCCTATCAACAAACAGGACACGCTCCCGCCGCACAACACGGGCAAGAACTATCATACTATCACCAGAGTCCATACAGCACACCCGGTACGACGAGCGGATACACGTCCGCAGGTAAGTTCCCCGTCGCGTCGCGCGCCTTGTTTTGGGGTCAATGTGTAAGCTTATACGCCGCCAGACACCTCCGACATGATGGCCGCAGCCCAGATACCCCGACCCTCTTATCCTCCAATGTATCATACGCCTTCGTCCAATTCTCCAGCTTCTGTCGCGTCGCCGTCCGGTCATGATCAGCACCGAAGTATCTACGGTCAAACATCACAGCTTCAATCCCAACCGATGTACTATGGCGCGCAACAACCGCAATATTCATCTTTACCCCCGCAGGCACCCTCTCCGTACCAGCAGCACGCTCAGCAACCGCACCAGCCCATAGCCTCGCAACCAAACATGATGATGTCCCACACCGGACCGCAACACCAGATAACCCAGCACGCGAGCCAACACGCGCAATCAGGAATGACGGGAAGCCCGCGACACACCACTAAGATGGAGCCGCAGATGCCCCCGCAGTTACAGCGACCTACGCCTGGACCGCTAGGAACACCTCAACAACCTCAGAATGGTGGTCAACTTTCGACACCCACTGGCTCGACGACGCCTGGGGTTAACAACAACAACGCGGCGCCGGGACCTATCCCAGCTACTACCCCGCTAGTTGTCAGGCAAGATAACAATGGTGTTCAATGGATCGCGTTCGAGTATTCTCGCGACAGGGTAAAGATGGAGTACACAATTCGTTGCGACGTCGAGTCAGTGAATACCGACGAGCTCGGCAGCGATTTTAAGACGGAGAACTGCGTCTACCCGAGAGCGTGCTGCCCCAAGGATCAGTACCGCGGGAACCGATTACAGTATGAGACCGAGTGCAACACCGTCGGATGGGCACTGGCCCAGCTAAACCCGTGTCTCCGCGGCAAGAGAGGTCTAATTCAGAGAGCGGTCGACAGCTGGCGCAACAGCAACCAGGACCCCCGATTGCGAAGTCGACGCGTTCGTCGAATGGCCAAGATGAACACTCGCAAGGTTCAGACTCCCCACTCCGCGCACATATCCGGTCCTAGTGGTCCGGCAGGGATGTCCACCCCCGGATCGATTGGCCCTGGCGGCGGCGCGACCATGGGGAAGCCTGGGATGAGTAACATGGGTCCGCAGATGCATCACCACCACGCCCACGAAGGAGGCGCCCAAGGCGGAGGAGATGAAGTCGGTATGTTTCACCAGATGTGATTCATGCGTTGTCGTTGTTGTCGTTGTCGTTGCTGTTGTCATTGTGCAATTACGTGATACCTCTTATACCTTGTGCCTGTTCGGTTATTAGGATCGGTTGCCATTCGTGTTTATATAACGGCGCAGAGCCGCTGGCGTTTTTGAGAGCACTAGGGGACTGGCACTATTCTGTACATTATCTAGTTGCCATTGCACTTGGTAGTCCTTGCTGCTTTAGGACGGTCTAGTAGTCTGTCTGGTAGCATAGGGTGGCATGGCTTGCTTTGCATTTCACTGCACAAACACACCAAGAGCACATATCACAACCTCATGTCGTTGCCTCCTTGTATTGAAACCCTTCACAAAAAAATTGCAAATATTCGCGTCGCTTCGATCCTTTTGCTGCCCTAAATTTTACTAAATAAGCACCCCGACCCTGGTCTAGTCCGCTAATTCGACTATCTAAACAGGGGATGGAGAGTACGTGGATGGATCTCATCATCACCACCATCAAGCTCCTACGGGGCCAGGATCTAGAAACTCGGCCGACGTGCGCCCAGCTCATGTCTTTGCCGGTTATCCCCAACAATACCCTAGTCAATCCGCCTCGGAGTCGTCCATGCCACCGATGCATGACGGTCTTGGCGGTTCCCACCATAATACTATCGTAGCTCGACGTATGGGACGGGACGATGATGAAGATGATGACAAAAATCCAGAAGGCTTATTCCCTGACCTGCCGGACGCTAAGAAACGAAAGTTTATTCTCGTCGAAGATAGTAAACGTAATGCCCGCTTGCGAGTACGTGTGATGCTCGAAGATGTGAACCCCAAGGAGATCCCCGATTCGTTTCGCAAGAGCTCTGCCGTCTTCCCGCGTAGCTATTTCCCGCGCGAGATGCAGAGTCCGCCTCCCAGCGCTACAGGAAGTCAATTTTTCCAGGACGACTTAAGCGACGACAATGTTGAAGTCGATGGTCGGCGTGCCGGACGGCCTCGAAGGGATGCCATGAGGGAGCGTACCATGGTAAAGGCGCCTATGTCTGATGGCAATGACGCCGAAGTTGCCATCCCAAGAATGAGAAGAGGCTCGCGTATAAAGGAGGTGCGACTCAACGACCTGGCTTACCGCATGGCATGGATGCATAGTCGTACCTTTTCTGGAAGGACCGTCTTTCTCCAGCGAGCTCGTAAGTTTGATTATTAGCGGACTAACTTTATGATTTTAATACTGACCCAGTTGCAGTCGACTGCTATCGTAATAAGACATGTACCTCGATCGAAGGTGCTACCCAGGACGTGAGGGCCACGGTACCTCACTACGAAACGAGAGTCGGCAAACGAAGATGGGGCGAACGTGAACGCCTGCGCGAAAAGCGGGACGACGAGTCCTAGTCCGAGCTATATTCTTTATATTATGCCTTGTAAATGATATCCCACTGCCAACTTGCCTGTGCTCGCCATTTTCCGTCTCGGCTTATTACTATTATTCTACTATATACGGATGAGTCGCACTCTTGTGGGGTTTTTCTAATTCGCCGCTGGGGGGGCACAAAATAGTGGCCTCTTCACACATACGCTACACCCCGCGCTTGTATTATATTTACGCTTTATAGAATCGTCAGAAAAGTCAATAACGATATACGACCGGTTTATCTCGTCTCGTCCAGCTCGATCCGCTACCTATTTATATCGCCGTGATTCTGACTTGATACGGATTTTCTCCTACCTCGCTTCTCCGATCTTGCTTTTTTATATTCCCGGATACATCTCCTTTCGAGGACTGGAATCTTGATGTCTTGTCATAACAATGATCTATTTCGCCATTTATCTCACGTGGTATTTGATTTCCTTATGCTTGTCGGATGCGATTTTCTTCTTAGAGGCTAGTCGGGGTGTCGGGCTGGCTAGAAATATTTACAACACTGTCGGATTCACTTCTGCATACATGGTTTTTTTTTTTCTACGGAAACTACTTTACAGGATAGAGGAGTTCACGTATACTTTCTATGGTGGTGGTTATTGGACGAGATATAGGAAAAGGAGAAAATTATACATCCATCCATTGGATGGGAATACGGCTTAGGCTTGGGCTTGAGCTTGGTAAAAAGCAAGAAATTGTTTATAGGGGAGATACCAAACTTTACTTATATTTTTACGGTTATAAGAGGTATTTGGGGTATGGGAGTCGTATCGGTATACATCAGTCGAGGGGGAAAGAAGACGGGATTTGGGCTTCTATGCACGCTACGGTCCATCTCACGGGAGGAGGGCATATTAAGGTGTGTGTGTTAATATCAATGACGTCGTCGGTTGGTATTTTTGTGTCTTTGTTCACACCGAGGTATAATACGATATATATATAGGACATCATCACAAGTACTATTTTTACTGGCAGAGCGTACATATGCAGGAAGCGCGTTTGAAGGTAAATTAGTAATTATATTCGTATAGGCATGTCATGATGTTGCTGTAAAGTTTAGGTTAAGGTTCAGGGAAACGTTGAGGCCGTTTAGGAAATAACATGTAGATAGGGGGGTTTGACTTTGCCAACGGCCGACGGTAAGTGTTGCCGTTTCCCCCTCTACTACTGCTTACGAAACGCTTCTTATGATGTCAACACACGATTGTGGAATGGATAGTGAGGCTACTCGTATGATGAAGTTTTTTTTTTTTTTTTTTGATAGGTACATATGAGATATGATCAATAACCGTCAAGTATATGCATGTCATATCTAATTTGGTCATGCGGCTCGCTGTATGATCACGACCACCAGATCTCCGCAGCTTACTTGGCCACTCGGTGAGAGCTCCAAGCACGCTACGGAAAAGTAAAGTTATCACCAACGTATTTGGAGTTAATCATAGGTACATACATGTCGAATCAGAAATAACTCTCCTACTGCCCCTATTGTGAGATACACGTATTGGTATATACTAGGTACTGGTATACCTACCTAGAAAATCATACATGCAGGAAAGAAATGAGATCTATGCAAGCCACACACAAACATTTGCGCCCATCTTCTACGATAATACGATAATACTTTCGAAAGGGACAAGTACCTACGCGAGTATCCGTTCCCGCCCCGTTACCCGTCCGCCGCGCACCGGCCCGCACAGGGGATGCAGGTAGCCGCTTTTCTCATCCGCCTCGTGCCCGTACCGCGGTTTAGGAGGTAGTATGTAGGTGTGGTCGTACAATGGACCAAGTACCTGTATGTACTTAGGTCCGTACTGGTACATAGCGCGGCGAGGCTCCAGGCCTCCGATGAATTGGTCAATGGTTTTCGTTGATGGCTATACTGCTCATTTAGGTACCTGCTTGTATCTAAATTCTTCAGTTGGGCTATATACATAGGTACCTACCTAGGTACCAATATAGCTACTACTCAGGTGCCTAAAGTTCGAAGATATAGCCAGAGAATGTATCAGCTAGGTACCTAGCAGGTAGAGAACGTATCTGGTTATACCGAACAGCAGCAGCACACCTACCTCTAGTAAACCAACCCCCTTTTCATGCGCGGCTTCGCGATGCCTATAGCGAAAGTAAACTTCCCACTTCGCAAATCACTTATCCCCGACTACGAAGCCCTTAGGATCTATTTTTCTATACTCATACACAATCAAGAGACTAGTCAAGTAATGGTTGGGTAGGTGCTCGTATTGGGGGGCTATAACAGGGGGGGGATAAAAGGAAGAAATCTAGGGGTATATCTAAGTAGTTCGTATCGTAATCCTTCCCATGTCCGTCTCTTTCTCATTCATTTCCTTCGTAAAATGCGTAGGGTATCTGACCTTTTTGATGGTGATGATGATGATGACGGGTGTTGAACAAAGGGAAAGGCAGATATGATGTGAAAAAAAGGGAAAACGGGGCTGGGGTTAGGTGGTTGGGTGGTTTTGGGGGGTAGGGACATTTCTAAACAACAAAAACCCTCATAATTCCTCATAATTCCTTCATCCTAACAAATGCCCAAAATCCTCGAAATTTTCCTGATACATGCTTTCCTTCGCTCCGTCATGCTGCTTGCTTGCTTCCTTCTTTTCCTTCGTTTCAAGCTCCATATACACTCTCCTACACATTCGTCAATCCTACACTCTTAATCATACCATTCCGCCCTCTCTGCCGACGAGATAAACCTTATCCCAGGCAACATGTACGTATACATGAAACGAATGAACAAACATATCGACAGAACATATAAACCATATACACCATAGATAGTTCATGAATAACTCTTACATGACACTAGAACTCTCAGATAAAGTAACTTAGCGTCTGTCGTCAGAGTTCGTAGTAATGGAGTCGTAATCGCGGTCACGAGCGGACCTGTGGTGACGGACGACCTCATGTCGACCGGTGCCCGAAGTCTCGTACTCGAGGGCGCGACGGCCACGTCCATCATCATCAGAGTCGTCGTCCCGCCTGTGCCTTCTGTGGCGCTCCCGGTCATCATCCCGGCGATACTCGTAGTCATCGTCGTAGTCACGGCGATGGCGACGATTGGGTCGCCTCTCCTCGTCGTCGCGGCTATCATAGTCGTGACTGCTGCCCTTTTCCTCAATTTCCTTTCTCTTAGCGGCTAAGGCCTCGTTAGCAAAACGTCATCAACAGCTAAATGGGCTTAGGGTTGAAACATACCTCTGAGCTGTGCCGTGGCAGTAGCATAACCCTGGATCTCCTCTTTGTTCAGGACCCTTAGTACAATAACGAAGTCATCACGGACCTCGAAGCGCTCCTTTCCGGCTTCTAAGGCAGCAGGGTTGATCAGCTTGCGGTTAATCTTGGTCCAGCGCGCGCCCGGCGGGACACCCTTCTTGGTCTTGTCATCCTTGTGCGGTGCGACACCCTCTCGAACAGGGTTCTCCTCCTCGGGAAACTGAGCTCTAGGTGGCTTAAGAATGCCCTTGATAGGCTTCTGCTCGGACTTGTCGCGTGGAGGTGACACCACGCGGACTTGCTTTTCTGATGTCGTAGCTAATTCGCGACCCCGAGACTCTTCGTGGGAGTCGACTGACTGGCGCTCGGTAGAGGCTGAGGGGCTAGCTTCCTTGTTAGGCGTACGGTCCCCGATAGGCGACTTCTCCTTGGGTTTCTCCTGGCTGTCTTTGGCGGCTAGCTCGGCTTTGACGTCTAGAAGGTCGCTGGTATTTGTAGGGTCAAAGGTTGAAGCATTGTGCCCGCGTCTGCGCGAAGTACCTGCAGTGCCGTCGGAGTGCGGTGAGTCGTCTCTCTCATCCACCACGGCAGACCCATTGAGTACAGCCTCGGTGTCTCGTCTAGTGCGCTCAGCGCGCTCACGAGAGCGTTCCCGCTCCCGCTCCCGCTCCTTTTCATGCTCCCGCTCACGTTCGCGCTCGCGCTGGTCTAACTCGCGCTCCCGTTCCTTCTCCTGCTCTCGCTGATCACGGTCCCGTTCTCTTTCGCGATCAATGGCGCGTTCACGAAGACGCTCCCTCTCAACTTCCCGGTCAACTTCACGGTCCCTGGAAGCCGACGTTGAGTCCGCCCGTTCTCTCCGAGAGTCTCGTCGCTCTATGGTGGTATCTTCTCTTGGAGAGGGTTTGCGCTCTACGCGCTCCACGACCTCTCGCTCTCTAGGTTTGTGTCTATCACCACTACGAGAGCTCCCCACCTCTACTTCTTCATCTATGGTGTCCCGGCGACGTGGGGAAACCTTGCGATCGTCATCCCTGGGTGTCTCCTTTGGAGGGACCAGGCCCATTGCAGCTGCAGCGACGCCTAAGCCGGCAGCTACCTTGTCGCGCGCCCGGCCACCTAGGCTACCTTTACGACTGAGAGTATCTCTTGAGTCTCGTGAGTCTCGGCTCATGGTGTCATCAATAGAGTGTCGGGTATCATGGGGACGAGCATAGTCAATAGACTCATCAGAACGACGCCGTGGCTCACGCTCTGCGGCATCCCGTCGCACGCGCCGATCATCGTAGTCGCGCCGATCTACAGACCTTGCTGGGCGATCCGGTTGTTCCACCTTGAGGGAATCGGTGCGGATACCAAATCCGCGCGCAGAGACCTCAGGGTCGAGATATGGGTCATCACGCTCCCGACGGCGATGTAGGTGCCCGTCGTCATGGGAGCGATAAAGGTCGTCAGGATGCGACATGCGCGCCGGCGCATCCTGGTATAGAGAAACAGGTCGTGGCCGCGCCACCACTCTACGCTCAGGAGACGGATCCCTCGGCGCCGCTTCGATTCGACGCTTGGGGTCGACAGCCGGCGCGGCCGGAACGGGTGGTGGCAGAGCTGGCATGGTAACTGTGGGACGATCATAGATACCCGCGGCAGTGGCTCGGTTGTAGCGCTCAAGTCCAGAGGATGTAGGCGGTGGACCGCGACCCCGGCCGGGACCAGGAGCGTCGTAACGTCCTAGATCGTTGCTCATAACGTTCACGGTTGGTCTAAGGTAGTTGTTAGCGGGCTGGTTAACGCTCTCCCGCCTACGTCCGCGCGGGTGCTGACGATCGTGGTCCAGGTCGTATCTAGCCAAATCACTAGGTTTTGTGTATTCATAACCTTCGTTCTCGTAATCGATTACCGCAGTGCTGTTAAGGTCATGTGATGGAGTCGCATAACTCGCATGAGGGAGGGATAATCGGTAGTAGTCGGTAGCGGTGTGTGCCGGAGCTCGAACTCTGTCGTCGATACCGCCAACTCGTTCTCTCAATCGTCTTAGTTCGTCGTTACTTAGCGTCGCGCTTTGGCTATAACCATGACTATATCGCTGGCTCCGCGAAGTGGAGGAGGCAGGTAGCGTATAGTAGGTCTCATCGCTCGATCGGTAGGGGTCGCGTGACGGACTAGTTTGGCGGGCGGCAGATGACGTGTGGGAGGATGACCCATGAGGTCGTGTGGCATGGTTAGTTGTGACTATGATAGGTTTAACCGCACCCGAGTCTACCGTAGACGAGCGACGACGTGCGGTATTTGAAGCGCGCGGCGCTGGTTCTTTAGTAACGTTATAAGTTGTAATGGTGGTGGTTGGAGGGTTATTCGAAGAGGACGAGGCTTTATGCTCATTTACTCTCCGCGGGGCAGCAGCGTCATAGCGAGCCGTAGGTACAGCGTGGAGATCCCCGCTGAAATGAGGGTTGTAGCCTACGCCGACAGGCAACGAGGCTCGCGCGGGGTTGGAAGTAGGCGACCTACGCCCCCCCGAATACCGGTATCGAGGCTCAGTCATGTTGATGTTGGTTGGTTCGTTGATCAGTTTGTCCGCAGTATGAGAATGTGAGAAATGACTCAAGCTGAAATCGATATTTTAATCTTTCCAGCGACCGATAACGATCACGATAGTCACAAAAAGTGTCTCAAGTCTAAACTGAGGAAGAAGTCTCGGTGAGAGAAATGTGAGAAAATAAAATCAGGCAAATAGAAAGCAGGAAAGTCTGCGAAGACAGGGAAGTGGGAAAGGTGGGATGTAATTATGTCCGGCTTATTTCTTAATCCTGACAATATGACCAGGTTTCGTATATGAAGGTCAGGTTTCCAGTTGGGGGCGGAATAGTAGGAAATGTAAAAGGTCTTGTGGCCTTTTCTTTTTTTTTCCCTTTCTCTTATTTTTTCACCCTCTTCGTATAATAAATTTTATCGAGTGACAAAAGATGGGTCGTTCTGCGACATATAAGTAAGCCATTGGAGAATTCCAAAAAATGGGCGCGGAGAATGTATAGTACATAGTACACAGGTAGTGAATTTTTATAATGGCGACAACATTTTCCGGAGAATCGAAAGCCGAGTGGTGCCGCTTAAGAAGATTGTAGCAAAGCAAAGAATTGCATGAGGTACTTACCAAAGAAGCGAAACCCTGGTCAAGAGGGACAGTAGGTACAGGACGTACAGGCAACAGGACGAGGATATCAGGGTCCTATCGTGGGGTAAGAAGCCATAGAACGGTTGAGAAGGGTTGTATTGCTACGAGTTTGCGTAGTCGGGTTGGGCTGCAGAACAGGGAACCGGCGGTGAAATTGGGCCACTAAGATGAAGGACCCTTGAAGCCAGCCACGAGCCACGAGCCAAGAACGTTCAGGTCCTCCTATCCCCTTGATTGACAATTATTGCCGGGACGCCGCACTGTTCGTGAGCCCTTCAGCCGGGAAGAGGCAAATTGTGTGAGTTGTTCGTCAGATAGGAATCAAGTGACCCGATAGCAAAAGTGCATGAAGGAGACCGGACAAGTCGGCTAGGGCAAGCAAAGGAAATATGTAGTTCTGCGAAAGGTGCAAAAAGTATTTGCCAGCCAGGTGTGCGGTGATGGTTGTGGGTGCGCTGTCTACCGGATTTTATTTGCCTGAAGGGGAGCTATTTTCTACCCTCCAAGAGCGACACCTGGTAATATAGCCAATAATGAGTGATTTTGAATCTTGATGAATATCCAGTTGTGGTAGTAGCGGGGTTGATGTCGTCCTTTTTATTTGTGTGCCTCGTAATCACAGCGCGGGCTTGACTGGTCGACTCGAAAACACTTTCGCCTTCGGATATCTATGTTTTTCGTTGTCCCCTTGGTTGCGGCAGTGAAAATAGCGAATAGAATATTCTATAGAAGGAATTGCTGACTGACTAGCTAAGAAATGCCAGCGACAACCATGAGGCTCTCTATGTGAATAAGCAGGGAAGGCGACTGCTGACGAGAGCTGCGTAACCAGAAAACCAAAACGCTAGTTGTGGGTTACTCAATTTTTTTCGCGCTCGTATGCAGCTCTTGGTGATCCCTTAGGTAAGTTAGCTTAAGGCAGGTCATGCACGAGACTGTGTTCTGCAATGCATGGCAGAAAGGACGAAGTGGGAGACGAAGTGGGGTGCGGCCAAACTGGTTGGTCGAAAGTGAAGAGGTGCGGCAGGAAACGGAAAGTCTTTGCCTGATGCCCCTGTTATTTTGGATTCTGCTCGGATCTGCTTGTAGGATTATGGTGTTGAAACGACGTGGAGTGATCTGACGATAGACACTGCCCCTTGAGTGATTGGAGTAAGGGGAAATGCGAAGAGGAGGAAGCTATGAAGGCGAACAAGCTAACAACCTTGGAAGCTTGAGCTAATAAGACGGATCCCGTGCAGAGTAATGGAGGTGTACAGTGATAAAAGATAAAAGCTGACAATGACGAGGGTGGTGGAGGGGCATTTACTACTTAGCAAGCTAAAGTAGCGAATGGTGGGATGGAACAGGGCAAGGTGATGACGTCCCAATTCACACAAATATAATTACGTTGCGTCAATGGCAAGCCTAGGCCGAACTAGAGTCCAGCTTACCCAGCTAGAAGTGAGGGTTGACAGGTACCAACCAGGATAGAACTAACCAGTTAGCCAGTTATCCCATAAACCAACCCGGGCGAAGGATGGTTACGCTGATCGGAAGACTAGGAGAATCCCCGTTTCTGCTTTCCCGTTTTCCCGTTCCCACCTAGCAACCTAGCAGTTCAAAGTGATGCTCGAGTGTTCGACGATAACGATCAATGGGAATCGAATGTTCTTCAAACTAACCTACTCCGTATTAATGCGATTCCGAGATCGTAGGCTCTGCATATACCGCATATGGGTATGCATAGGTCTGCATAGGCGCTAGGTTGTAGGAGGTAGTCAGGAGGAACACGAACCAAAACGTCAACCTGAATCAGAGATCAGCGACCTGAGAAATTACGCCGCCTTTGCGCCCGTCGCATGTAGGATCGACTGTGAGACCGTGCCGTAATATGTAATGTTGTATGTAGGAATAGATTGAAATTCCAATGATATGCGGTGGTGGTATAAAATATATGCAGTATAGAGTATCCAGTTAGGTGTATGGATGTAGTATGCAGGAATTTAACTATAACAATAATAGCAACCAGGGGATAAAATATGAAGTCTGGCTAGGTGATATAGAGTTCAGTCTAGTCTTCTAGTCTTATTGCTACTAGAGGCAGTCTAGACTGGCGTGTAAGGCGTGTAGCGTATAGATGGGAAGGTGTTAGCGGGTGTAGCGGAGTTGTTAGTACTATTCGAATATGCTAATATTGGAAACATAGAAGGTCAAATAAACCAACATCGCAATCCGTCAACTTGAGAAGACTCAAAGACATCCTGCCTTTTTACATACGAATTCCTCAAGTTCCCTAAGCTCTTATTCTGTTTCAACTACCCTTAGTTTTGTTATGCTGATAGGTAAACAACGGTTTATTTTTGTCTCTCGTTTGTCGAAATTACCTAACCAAAGTTCCAATTCGGCAGTCCGCCAACTAATTATTGTTGATGCTTTACATCTGCACAGCTTTTTACAAATAGCGAATAGGCTCATCCACCCCCCTCTTCTTTAAAATCTTCCGCTTTCTTCAACCACAACACGTAAATAGACCAGCGCATATTCCTCCGTACACCGTATTCCTATCTACCTATTGCCCATGTACTAGGTAAATACCTATGTACCGTGGATCGTACAATCAAGCAATCATATGGATATGACCCGAGAAATTGAAAAGGAGTTGACCTTTTTGACCTTAATCGCCCGTGTCATCCAGCATCAATCACACTCTCTCGCCATGGCAACAATTATCACGACACCAATCGCCGAACCACACCCGTCTCTTTTTCGATCTTCTTTACCTCAACCGTCTCTACCATCCTTTTGAGCCGGTTGGTATGTCAAAGTCTGGTTCTCCATTCTTATTGGTGCTTTATTTAGCGTTTCGGGCTTCAACAACTAGGCTCGATTGGAACCCAATGGGTTCCTCTTCTGGTTCCCCTCTCTGGCTATGAGACTGCGAGATCGTTTTTTTGAGTCACAATTGTCTCTTAGAATTGGTCAAGCTCATCCTGTCACTTATGTGACTTCTAATCCTCGTGCCTCGTGGCCCGGCCCGAACCTTTGGTTCCGGCGTCACGCCTCGTCTCACATAGGTCAGTCGAGGTACTTCGTGACGCATAGTTCTCTAGGGGAGAGGCTGCGTACTCAGCCCAGCCAGGCCATACTATGCCTTGGTCCTTGGGCTGTAGAATCTCATATTACCCGAATCGGCAAGTAGGACGAGAAAAGTCTACCTAGGTAGGTATCAACGTAAACAATCACTTACTATTCCAACCACAACCACAAAATAACGATTTGCAGTCTACCGTGGTGAGAAAGACGCAAGCCGCCCAAGTGGCGAATCGTTCAACTGCCCCTGTATGATTGGGCTGCCATAACATAAGGGATGGTTTGCGACGACTCCTCTACACCCCTCGCCGGCACTTGACAAATATGTCTCTCAAATCACATGCTCCTCACGAGCCAAGGCTTTCGACTGTAATCTGTTTCAAATCTAGTTCCTGACATTTTTCATTCGATAGCTTCTAGACCGGTAGAGTTGCCTTAATTAGCAACTAGGGTGACGGATCGACTCAACGAGTAGCAATAAACCGCCATCATGATCAAGGTCGTAGGATCCGACGTCCGAATAGGTTTCCCACCTAAGTTACGTACGTATTAATTTACTAAGGAACGAAACTATGCCCGATTTTTCACCTTGTCCTACTTGTCCTGCTTTGGGTGCACGCTTTCTATTTGCCTACCTAAGATATGTGAGGGTTGGCATGGAGCGAAGATCTTCGAGGAGATGTACCGTAGCAACAGCTCCGTCGACGGCCGACTCCGCCGTCATGACTTGATATGGGCCTTCTCTCCGCTGACCTAGGATTCCTAGTCTAGATTGGGCGTGAATAGCACGTCCCACTCGCATAGAGCGCCTAATATACAATGTTATGCCGATACGGGAGAGTCGTCTTCAAGGCGACTCCTCGCTAGCTCGACCAAGGAGATGTGCTCTTCCCTTGATCCGCTCTACGCAGTAAAGCTATGCCCAATGACCAGGGGTCGATACTTGAAAATGGTTGATTTTAGGGGCTCTCGGACTCTACGGTCCTTTAGTTCACTGGGCACACGCAGTAGATCGTCTCTGTAGGCGCGTAATTAGCTTAAGCGCCGCGTATCTACAAGATGTTGGGCATTTCACGTTTCCAGTATGCTTGAAATTCAAGCTAGATCTAGGGTTTGATAGGGGTAGGGCCAACCAACAAGAGCTAACCCCTGAAGATTGAGCCCTACGAGCTGTAAATTCGGCTTAACTAGAAGAACCAACAAGAATACTCGAAATGCAAACGTTCGCCTTGTTAGGCTACGATCGAACGATACAGCCGCGTCCTGTAAGTCACTAAAATTCCACCACGTCGCACATCTCAGGGGAGACTGTCGTAGACTTCACCGCTTCCCTCTTCGTCGACATCACTTCTTCGATTGATAATAATTGAATATCAACGTCATCAAGCAAGAAAAAATAGACACGAGACAAACAATGCCTCACCTAAGCCGCTTAACCGATATATGTTGATCGATCCAAACTCGAGTTTAACTCGTCAATAGCCAAAAGTATTTCCCGATTAGCTCTAAGCTTCTCAAACTCCCAAGCGGTCACTAGAACTGCAGTACTGACTTGGCAATCTTAGGGAACTCTCGGGTCCTGTGACCTTCAAGAGAAGGGTAACACAATGCCAGATCATCAACCTTAAGTCATATCTTATAACCTACTTGTATATTTCCATCTCGCATTGGGTCGAAAAAGGGAGAGGCTGGTGAAGAAAAGCTTGAATAGCCAAGGCATTTCCACCTCAACCTAGGTTCCTAAGAGTTGCTAAGGTTACGAAAAATATCCTTACGTCTAACAAACGCAATTATCACAACAAATTCGAGGCAGTGTGACTCCGAGTAATGCCCTCTGCGAAAACGCGTGACAAGAAAAGCAAAACTCCTTCGGGCTACCTGCTTACAAGTGCGATTACATCCCTCCCCTCGCGAGCCCTTCAGAAGCTGTGTTACGACAACATTCGTCATTCACAATCCACAAAGCCGCGGTCCCGAACACCGCCAACTCAACAACAAAAGCCCCAAACCCTCTCAGCCTCTCCCACAGTCGCGTCTCCCACCCAAAGCGAGACGCCGCTGACACGGTGGGAGGCTCCCCACGCGCGTCTCCTAATCGCCGACGCACATATCCGGAAGTCGATCAACGTTTGCCATACCCTACCTACCGTAACGCCCTCCTGGAGCCACCCCTTTCCCTTTGCGCAACAATAAACGCCAGGCGTGCTCTCAAACAGGGCGAAAAAGGAAAGAAAGGGAAAACAAAAGTAGCTCTCACCGAGCGAGGTCCGGTCCGAACCAAAAACAACCCCCACATCCGCACCCCCATCTCGTATATGTGTTTAGTATATGCCGTATGACGCTGGCGCACGCAGCCACGCTGCGCGGCGTCGCTTGGCGGCCGGGCGTAAAAATCCCAGATACCCGTAAACCTGTATGCCCGCATAGCTAGCCATGTACCTCCCTTCTAGGTATGTAGGCAAGCAGGTAAGTATATTACGCAGGGCGAAGCAGAACAAAAACAATCCAGCCAGCAGCATAAACACACCCAAGCGGCGAAGGGAGACCCTACGTGCATGGCGGGCGTGGCGTCGCGGTCCGGGAACGTGGACCCCTAAGAACCCAAAGAACCCGGACGATCCGACGCCGTGCCATCTTCGCCAAACCGGTCCTGCAACCCAAAGCTGCTACCGATGTAGGTAAGATAAGTTTCGCCCAGCTTCGCCGGATCTACGGGGAGGCTCTCCCCCTAGTGGACCGGTGAATATTTGTTGAGATTAAGATTTCATCTCGATGGCGAGATTCCTGGGACCAGCTCAGCAATCGCGGGACGGGCCATCCCCACGAATATGCAGAAGTGTGATGGATGAAAAGTCGCGAGTGGCTAGCTGTAGCTATGTTCGCCCCGTCGGAATGTCTCCCTACCTAGATTAGATTGAAAGCTTAGCTAGATAGCTGTTGTGGTTTCTAGATTGAGTAGGTACACACGATCCTTTGTGCTAGTCAAGACATTGTATGTATGGCAACGTCGTTTTCACATGATTTCTCGGCTAGGGCCGTCCAACGGTTTGCTTGATGATGCGAAATCCGCATATTCTCAGCATGGGATTTCTTGATTGAGGGTAGATGTGTTGTTGTTAGCCTCAATTAAATGAGACGTGGCCAAGTCGTCGCTCCTGTCATTAGGAGAACTTGATTATTGTCTTGCTGCTTTTAAAGTGTCTTGAATTTTATAGTAATGTATCGGTACTTTGCTATGTTGTTCGTTGATAGCTTTAGACAGATAATAATGGTAGACTCTTCGGCTTTTCGCACAAGCTCTCTCCCGATGATGTTAACTATTGCAATAGCACTCCTATTGTACAGGTATACGTTAAGAAGATATCATGTGCTTGCTTGTCTCGGAATTGGTATAGGATAAATGCGAACGTAGGTACGCTGACCCTGGAATGGGAAAAGGGGTCGAAATTTTCGGATTTACGGCCTATCTCTGTCTTGTATTTACCCAGGTAATATCTAAAAACCTACCACCTACACTAACTACACTCGATACATAGAGATGCATGAATTCAAGCTAGATAGGAAGGTTAACTTGAGTAGTATATACCCTTCCAATCCACAAGTCGCCTCATTATATGTACGATGCTCTCTAGAACCTTATGGGTTTGTATGAATGCAATCCAGACTTGGAGGGAAGGAGGACAGCGTCTCATGTTCGTTACTATTTGATTAGAAACGTACCTAAAACACCACAATTACAGTCGAAATCTTTGTAAAGTGTAGGTAGATGCATGAGAATAATGCGAATTCATGAATATGGCCATAACTACCTAGTGCCTGATAACCTCCATACCAATAGATGAGAAGCTCGAACAAATCATCATCATAACAATACCCATTCTGTTCCTTCCGTCCCTATAACCCCATCCCAGCTACATCGTAGCAAAGCCTTAGTTCCAGGAGTAGACAACGCCTCCAACGAACGGGTTTCAACCCTTCGTCTCTTGAACCTCTAAGCCAAACTCCCCATAGGATCCCAAAGCGGCAGCACAACCGGCTCCTTACCCAACACATCCCTAACCCGTCGTGCCAAAAACCTCGGATCAACCACCGCCTGATAAACAAACTCATCCATCCACTCATCGCTCATAACAAACCAGCCCTTCTCACCCACGCTCTCACCCCAACTATTCTGCACCCTCCACCTTACCGTCTTCCCCTCCGCATCAACATGCACAGCCGTAAGCACCATCGCATGCGTCATCGCGCTCTCGCCGACCCTAAGCCGTGCCGCCTTATCCAAGTTGCCGTAAAGGCTGACGTTGAAGCCGAGCTCGTAGTCGAACAGCCCGATATCCATGATCCCGTTCACGCGCTCGCTGTACTTCCCCACGTCCGAGCCGAAGAACACGGGCAGGCCCGCGCGCAGCATGGCCACGCACGCCTGCTTCAGCGTCGCCATGTCGACGTTGATGTACGTGATGCCGCGGCCGCCGACGATATTCCCTAGTCTGTCGACTGAGAGCAGAGTTAAAGGGTCGTGGCGCGGGTCGTGGACTAGGGAGACCATGCTTGCGACGGTCGAGCTCGTGATGCGGAACTCGGGACTCGAGATATCCTTTGCGAAGCGGTGCGGCGTCGAGACCACGGTGCGAGCTCGCCCGTCCTTGTCTTGGAAGTTCCACTCGAACTCCTCGCTTGAGCTAGGTGGCGGACCCAAGGTCAAGGTGAGGATGAGGTGGACCTCGCGCATCATCTTGTCCTTTGTCGCGGAGAGAACGGCGGTTGTGGTCGATGGGCTATTAGCTAGCTTTCGCAGGATGACTGCGTACTCGCGTAGCTTGGCCACAATGATGGAGTTAATGGTGCTGCTTGTCATTGCATTCCAGCTATCCGGGTACAGGGCCTGGGGCACGAGGCCGTATTTCTCAACAAGATTGTATACCATGTCCCACTGGCCACCGTCGCTTATAGGGTCCGCGAGCAACCTCTGGACCAACCTCTCGTCTAAGGATTGATCTGAAGTCTCGATGATGTTTTCAAGGAAGTAATTCGACTTCTCGAGCTTATCCCAGAAGAACAGATAAGCCTGCGAGAGCTCGAACGACTCGAGATTGTACTTCTTCATGAGAGCAATACGAAACACATTCGTACTAGCGAAGAGCCAACACCGACCCGAGGATCGCTGGTTCGTGATGGGAGCGCCTTCGAACGGTATGCGGACATTGAATACATGCTGATCCGCAATCCTTGCGGAACGGGCAGTCAAGACATCTTTTGGATTCGCAGAACTGAGAGCTGAAAGAGCTAATCTATGACCGAGGTAAGGTGTTATAAGTCTCACGAATAATACCAGTAATATGATTAGGAAGAGACAACAAACCTGTTCTTGGGATCCGACAGCAATTTAGATTGCCAGTCCTGGGTGATTTCAATGTCTAGACCCTCTGGTTGCCTGCTTATACGCTCCTTGAATGACATCCCCTTCTCGCTGTTAACATGTATGAAGTCGTCCTCGAACCGAAGATTCTGTAGGCGTTCGAGGACAGCTTTTTCGTGAGCAGCAACAGCTGCCGCTTCGGGGGAGCTCTTAGACTGCTGAGCACCCATTATCAATGGTGACTACGAGACTGGATGAGAGTTTATTAAGTAGGTAGGTACCTAGAAGATAAGGTAATAGGAAGAAGATCAAGGAGAGATAAATATTCAGATGTTCTCATAAGCAATCGCACTCGTTCCTGAGTAGATTAATTCTAAGTTTGGGCTTGCTTCCTACGATAAACTTTACAACATAAATCAATAGTGCTCAAGATTATGAATCAAACGAAACAAGGGATACATGTACGAAGGTAGAAGGTGGGAGGACCTCGGAATGATGTGATTGCAGCTTATCACAATAGATACCGGATAAGGAAGGATCGCCCATCTGATTGGACGAGAGGGAAGCTCTGCTGACCATGTCTCAACCGGAGTTTCCCATTCAGATGTACAAAGTGAACACCTTGATGGCTGCGAAACCTTATGCGACTCATGCATTATTCAAGTCACTGTTTCAGATGAATACATTCACATTGCATAAAGAAGGCACAAGAATTGTACGCTAAGGCTTGACATTTAATTACCATCCATATACAGAACATGCGTCAACTGTCATATGCCAAAATCCGTAACGTCCATTTTTCCAATCCATATAATAATTACTCGCGGAAGATGTGTGAAGCAATCTTTAAGAGATCAACCGCGACTCCATCATTAACCATGTGCAAAAGAAATCGTTCCCAGCTATGATGACACTAATTGACACAACAGTTGATCCCATAAACCTACAGCGAACATCGCACGCTTACAGGTTAGAGGCGTGGATCACCTTCATGTCAACAGCAAGCTCACGGCCGCCATCGTTGAGGACGAGCACGCGAACACTGCCGTGGCCGGCGTTGAAGGCCTGGTTAAGACGAGACCAGAGGTTGGACTGGTCGATGACCGGGAGGCCAGTCTTGACGTCACCAGTCTCAGTCATGGCGACGATGCTGCCGTCCTGGATATCGAGTACACGGTACTGCTTGAAGACAGGGCCGAGCATGGTCTGAACGACAACGCTGGGGGCAGGGTTGGAGACGAAGGAGGACTCCTCGTGCAGCTGCTTGGTGAAGAGGTCAACACCAAGGTAGCGGTGCTGGCCAGTGGCAGAGGAGGTAGAGATGCGGATGACTTGGCAGGGGCGGCCCTGGAGCATTAAGATGTCACCCATGCGGACATGGTGGCAGGGGATAGTAACAGTGTTAGGGACGGAGGGGACTCCGTTACCCTTAGGGGCGCCTCGAGACTCGCGGACGATCTCAACGCGGTCACCCTCGGAGTGGAAAACTCGGTCGGCCATCTTGTGTAGACTGTGTCGGAATGAATGATGTTTTCCTAGGTCTTGGTTAGTCTCGACGTTGCTGGCAAGCGAGGTTAATAAGTAGACTTACCAGCTTCGTCGTAATATCCCATTCTAGACTTCTGGCTAGCGGGGGTGTGGCGGTGTCGAGGATACTCAGTGGTTTCCTCAACGATCTTGGTGTCCTGTTGGTAGGAGGAACTGGGCCTAGGTGGGTCGATAGTGGATTCGGAGACGCGAACCTCTTCCTTGAAGACGGGTAGGGCCTTGGGAGGGTCGATGGTAGAACCAGTTACCTGGATTTGTTCGGAGAAGTGGGAGCGAGGGGGCTTGGGGACGTCAACGGTAGTTCCGATGACACCAATTTCCTTTTCTTCTTTGATGTAGTTAGGCTGAGCACGAGCGCGGTATTCGCGTTCGATACGATCAATAGAGCTTAGAGCAGGCTTGTGACGGTTGTCAACTTCGATAGAAGTCTCAGCAATCGAGAAGGAAGATTGAGGACGAGGCTTGAAGTGAGTTTCCGAGAAGGAAGTGTGAGGTCTAATGGAAGAAGTTTAATGTTAGTTGAATTGAAGCTGAAGATTATTTTACCAAGTTGTTACTTGGTCAACGTAAACTCGTATGGACCCAAGCGCTAGCTAGGCAGGGGGGCTATTGAAAAAATGATGAAGCGAGCCCCATGCCCCATATTGGCCAATTTAATTGCGAATGGAGCTTCTGGAGCTCTGGCCAGTGCGGAAAGTGACATTACGTTACGATCCGATTAACCAGTTTATTTGGGGCATTTTACGACCCTCCATTACCGCCATTACAACCCCATTTCCATTGGCTCCAATTTGTTTGTTGTTCTCGTCGCAATTGTGGAATATGCGAAATATGTGGGAATACGATTGACAGTAGAAAAAGGGTAGAAAACTAACCTGTGTTCCTCAAAATGCTCACGACGGGCACCGGGACGGCGGTAACGTTCTTCTTCACGTGTGATGCGGACCTCTTCTTCGCTAAATCGTTGCTCTCGACGCGGAGGTAACTGAGCAGAAGCAGAGATAGAAGAGTATTGACCTTCCCGTCCGGCTTTCTCAGGTTTGGCGGGGAGATCGATCTGAACCTCTTCGTGGGTTTGGGTGGTTGTCTCTACCTCAGCTTCCTTGTATGTGCGAGGGAAGATGCTGAAGGGGACGGGTACGCGGGCTTCAAAGTCCAGGTTGGCGACCTTTGCGGCGCGAGAGTCCTCTCCTCGACAACCTTTCGACTAAGGGCGAAAGGAAGACAAGAAGATTCCTCTTGCTCTTCTTTCTACAAATCTGAAAGAAAAGAAGGGAGGAGAAGCAAGCGGAAAATGCTGGCTTCTTTACTCGATTCTCTCGTTCAGGTTCAGGCTTGAAGAGCGGGGAATAGTGAGTTGGAGTTGGGTGTGAAGAAGTTGTTGGGTTTGTGATGAGATCAAATGAGAGAAAAGGAGGTGAAGTGTCAGAACAGATTATTGGAAGGAAAGAAATAGGAGGAGCTGCAGGGAGAAAGATGGGCGGTGCAGAAGTATTGTACTGTACCGATCGTACTGACCCGTACTGACCCGTACTGATCCATCCTAACCCATACTGCTGCGTAGTGCTCCTGCCGAGGGAGCAAAATGGCGTGGCAGGGCGTGTCCTGCTTGTTTTCCTATGGTTGTCCGCTACTTCCTTGAGGTGATACAGGGGTTGTGTGGTTGGGACTTGTTTACATCGGTGGGTCTTCAAGGATATGGTCTGTTTATCTGACTCTAGAATAGGCTAGTGAGTGGGTACCTAATCCATTAAGAAATTAAGACCGTTTTTCTCTTTCTTTTCGCACGGGGGCCGCGAGTTACAACCGGCGCAACTCTGACACTGTCCTTGATACTTCAGACGCATCCAAGGAACATTCAGGGAGCTGCAAGGACTTGCAAGGTCGCTTTTTCTGGACACTTCTCCATTTCCTAAGCTACATCCCAAGCTGCATCCTGTGCGTCCAAGCTACATTCGACCCATTCGACCCCCATATTGCCCCCTTTAACCCTCAAGAAAACCCACTTGGGTTGGATTCTGGCCAATTGTTCATTTCTATCCCTTGCTGTTTTCTTGTTTCGTCTTCCTCGTTGGCCGGGGAAGCCCATCCAATAAGCCTAGGCGACATTGACCTTCTGGGGCTTCCGTGGGTCTCTGGGAGCTTTGGCGACGATCAAGATCGAACCAGATCCACCTACTGGTCCAACCTCCTTTATTGGTATCGAAATAAGAGAGGTCAGTTAAGCCAGCAGGCCAGTCACCCGAGGTTGTCACCTCTCTATTATTTGCTCGGTTTATTTTGAACGAAATCAATAGATGGGTTAAGATGGAGAGGCACACTCTATTTCGGCCATTGACAATTAATCACCTCTGCGTGGCCTTTCAGCTACAACTGGCAGAAGCGGTAGCCATGGAACTGACATGTACAGCATGTATCAAGCTCAAACAGTGATTTGTTTGCATAATAATACGAATTGATCGAATTGACCGCTCTCCATCGAAGGCAACGCACGATTACATCTACCGTTGCTTGGGGGAAAACCTTGAAGCTGATCTGTCTCAATCGGAGAGAGCACATGCGGTGATACCAGCCTGCTTGCTTTGGAAAATTGGAAAAAATCGAAGAGGCTGGGTACCGTTTTCTCCGAAGCAAGTTGGCTGGCGGCAGCAGGCTAGCATTGGCAAATGCAATTCATCTACGATTCTCGATGGCTGGACAGCTAGAAACCAACCACTGGAAAGCTCAATCGAGACTTGCATACACGACGAATCAAAGCTTGGAAATGATATGATTTCCAGCCACCATTTGCTGACACTTGCAGCTTCAGCAAGGCATCTCCCATTACGCGTAGAATCGTGGATTTCGCTCATTGGGGGATGCTGCTGATTATGTGCACAAACCCAGCTTAACTTATGCACGGCCCAATGCAGAGAGACAAGCTGAGCTGAGCAAGTGAGCTTTGCTTTTCCCGTCGTGCAGCTCCAAAAACAAGTTCCCACTGGTCTACAGATCCTGATCCCTGTCCGCTTCTGATGATGTACTTTCACCCAATCTCGTGCGACCGATCATCTCGATAAATTCTTAGAAAACCTCCTGGCCGTCCGGCCGTTGCAAATTGATCGATTTTTACTTTCCGGCCATCTAGCAAACGACCTCGGCACTCTCCATCTAACACGTTTCGAAAGCTAAAAGAAAAGCTCCGTCAACAATTGCTGATACCAATTTACCCCTGATCGTCCAGAGACTCCAATTTCGTTGTCATGACAACCGGATAGACAAGAACACGCTACGATCTTTACCTCATAGATTAAAGCGGAGAAGCCTAGAAAAACAGGGATTTTACGAGGTTCGCGCCTCGCAATCTGGGAGAAGAAAAAAGTTGGCTTGCCAACGGTCGTTTGAGAGTCGAGATTTCGTCACATGTGCTGAGCTGGAAGAACCGTTTCGATTAGTTAGCGCCTGGCCATCTCCGACTAGATTTTGACAAATCGAGCCGTTTCCCGGTATCCTGAAACAATGGAAAGCAATTTGCAAGGCGTTGAATGAAGCCCAAGTTGCGATCTTACGAATTTAATCTGTTCCAGAGTGTCAACAATGAATCTCGAAATATCCAGCTGGAAGGGAAGGGCTACTTACGATGACATAGGCTTCTTACCGAGCACTCCCGATTAATTTCGATCACTTTCAGCACTTGGAGTAGCGGGCATATTCAGCTGCGATATTTGTTCACTAGCGACCAGAAAGCTTGGTAATGTCCGACTATCGACGGCGATCTTGGCGTAGAAAGATCTAGTGTAGATGGCCACCAAACTTTTCGTGATTTGTTGTACTGTGTTCATAGTATGCATTTCTCAGTTGTAGGTATCAATTGGGTGCATTTGAGATGTCAAAGATGAAATAGGGGAGCAGAGGTTGAGATTCCAACTTCGAGACTCCCAATAGGCTCAAATTGCAACGTAAGTGCGTGGCCTATAGCGCAATTGAACTTACAATGGTAGTGGACGTGCTAAGCTCTACGAACATGATTGATTGGGCTTAACTTTTCAATTGGTCCAATAGTAGCTAATTCTAGTTTTGATTGAGCTAATAGAATATAGATTCACTCTGAAGCAATTGGAAGATACTTACCTAGGTATACTTGGGACAATCGCGTATGTTTAATTATCTTCGCCAACTGTCACTTTTGGAGTTATGAGACGACCCGACAGCGCCTCAACTACCCTGTACGACTACTATCTCAATTGGAACAGCCGCGAAGGGAGTAAACCTCACCTCTCGGCTCGATCAACGTTCAGCAATGTATGATCTACAATTCTGCCAAAGGACAATATTATCACCGCCTAATACCTACATCAACCGTAACGTCACGACGCAGTATGGCAATACATCAGCTAGACGATGCGTCCGCGTGGTTCAACGATCGCACGAGCAATGCCAGTAGACACGTTGGGCGCCCGTCATCTCAAGTGCAGATGAAGTTCACCGCAGAGTCGAACAACTCGGTTGCGATATCGTCGTAGCTTTGTCGTGGCAACTTTCTAGGTCCCTTCTCCTATTCCCCGAAGATCCAGAGGGTGGCGTCGCCTTCGTGTCCCGGCTCCCCTTACCGCTGCTAGAAAGAATCACCACGATCAATCCACACCTTGTAGTCTCGGCTAGGTACTCCGCAGTATAGTTATACACCTAAGTCAAGTACCTATTCGGGTGGATAGGTGAGGTGAGCTGTCTCCGATCGTGCCGTCGCCACCTTCGATGATATGTGTGCTGTTCGACCCAATTTCGATTGAACCGTGCCCACGCGATGAGATGGCAGAAATCGACCCGTCGTCCATCGTACAGTGTATATGCAAACGCCGGCGGGTCGGGCGGGCTCTTTTTGCTTCTGCTAGATCACGGAAACGTAAGGGCCGGCCCGTGGGGGCTGGGCTGCATCTCTCTCCGCCTGCAAAAGCATCCTTTCGTCGAGTCGGAACGGGGCCCCCATAGCTTGTACGTGGAGGCGTTCTCGTGGGAAGAAATGTCTGGAACCCTTTTTTCCACCGCCGCTCGCCACGATTTACATAAGAGCTCGGGACCGTCGACCAGACGCCGCTCTACGGCAGAATAGCGTCAGATTAAACGGAGCATGTGCGAATATAGTAACAATAATACTGTATTGCACCGTATTCTATTTATCCCTTTCCTACCTAATCCAAACTCCTCATTGGCTGAAACAAGTGTAAGCTACCTAGGTAAGGAGTTCAAGGGATAGACTGGCTTACAGTGCTTCACAGTAATATTAATACTAATTCGCACGTGCTCCGTTTATTCTGACGCTATTCTGTACGGGTACGGGGGGCTCCATATGACGCAAGTTAGCGAAATGGAACTTGGTTTTATATATATAGATGGACAGCGAGGTTGTCCTTACGGTTAGGTTCACATTTGCACGTATGGATGAATCTGCAAGGCGCCCCGGCGGGTGGGTAGAAGATTCCCACTCGAAGCCTCGTATTCCCTAGCGTGGGTTCAGTGTTATGCGTGACGCTGCAGTTCTCCACACGGCATGCATCTGGTTGTGGGTATGTATGGGAGTAGCATGGCATCATCCGAATGTCCATCTAAGACATCGTAAGACGATCTAGGTAGGTACTTGTTATCAGGGTTGGATGTGTAGCAACTTGTGAGATACCTGAGCAATTTTTGAAGAAGTTAGTCAGTTACTTTCTGCTACGGGACTTGATTCTATCCATCTCGCTGAAGATAGCCTAGTTAGATCATATGAATAGTGTCAGAATCCTGTTTTGAGATGACCTCAATGCCAATCTGAATATTAATATATCGCTGCATATACAAGAAATGTCCCTGAGATCCCGACGAAATAATTTTACCATTATTTACCTAGCAATGACGACTTTGAAGGCTGTTCATACCCTGGGCTACCCGGTTATCATTGGCGCTTTTAATAGATGTATCCCACCGCGTCAACTCAACCGGGTTCCTGCAATAGATATAATAAAAAGGTTTCATCTAGCATCGCCTATCCATTGAGATTAAGTTTCTCTGCTCGTGTTGCATGAAGGATAATTTTAAGGTGTAGAGCATATCTGATTCCGGGCGGCAAACCTTACGATCTCGTTACATCGCGTCCCCCGCACTTCCGTGATGTCTGGCCTTCTATAAAGGGAATACGGACGCACGCTCCTGAGCTAATCATCCATCCGTAACGGTGGCATTGACAGATGGAAAAATTAAGGAAATGAGGCAATTATCCGGCCGTACTCGCCATACATTATGCCGAGATGATAAGTATAGGGGTTTCTGTATATAATGTCGGATAGGGGAGGGAATGATCGGCGTAGCTTGTTAGTGGTAGCCTTTGGTTGGATTGCTGCTCGATTAGACAAGTCAAGCTAACCTCATCGCCAACATGAAGCCGTATTCACTTCTATGGGCGGCGTCCAGTGTCCTGGGCGCCTCGTGGATCGCCCCGGGAGCTGTGTGGACTGATACCGATGGGAACAAAATCGACGCTCATGGCGGCGGTGTCGTGAAGCGCGGCGATACCTTCTACTGGGTTGGCCAAGCAGCTAGCAGTAAATAATCCGGACTCTTGAACGTATCAATTAACTGAAGCTGACAATATCGTGAAGATGAGACGCCGCAAATGTACTCGTCTACCGATCTTATAAACTGGAAGAACCTTGGGAAGCAAGCCAGCTCCGTTACTGGCATGTGGCGACCCAAAATAGCAAAGCCGAATGGTTCATTCTGGGTATGATGTTTCTAACAATATGTAATTTCTCTCCTTATGATGTGAATTATTCTGATTAATTGGCCGGCTATAGTTGTTTGGTCAACAAGATCGTTATGTTCTTTCCCTGAAGTCATCGGAGTTCATTGGCGGGTACAGTCAAGCAGCCAAGGTCCACATTCCGCCGAACGATTACTCCTATTCGGACACCGGCATGTTCTACGATGACAGCACCGGTGAGTTCATTCAAACGAACATTGAGGGGTCTTATTTACTGATTAGGGTGATGGGTTAGAAACGTATTACCTCCTAACCAGCGCCGACCACAACACCGTCCAGGTCAACCGCATCAACTCCGACGGAAGCCTCGGAGACAAGGTTTCGAGCCTCAGTATGTCCCTCATTTGTCCTAATAGACTTGTCGCAAGCACTAAACGATTTTTAGTGGGAGGAGCATACGAGGCCCCGGGCATAGTGAAAGCGGGTGGGGTTTACTTCCTCATCGTCTCTGGAAAAACTGGCTGGCGCGCCAACCCTAACAAGGTCTTTTGGTCGACCTCGATTAACGGTCCCTGGGCCGGAGGATCAGATATCGCTCCCCAGGCGGAGAACACTTACGGTTCTCAAAATACCTTCGAACTGACTGTGTACGTGGCCCCGAGTCCCTTTAAGTCTTCCTGAAGAGTAGAAACTTCCTGGCCGAGTCGACTAAGGAGTCACCCCCTGAAGAAGAAAGTACTAACTTTCGCTGTAGTGCGGGTTCCAAGGCGACTACTTACATTTACATGGGCGATGCTTGGGACTCAAAGGGTGGCGCCAGCTCGAACTACGTATGGGCACCCATGAAGATCGATTCGAGGTAAGTCGTCTGCATATCTGGTATTCTTCTTGATTGAAGTCTAGGCTGGTTAACTGTGGACTTGCATCATATAGCGCCCACACAGTCACGATCGACTATCATTCGATGTGGAAAGTCGACGTCAACACCGGCGTAGTTTCTTACCCCAGTACGGCGAAGCGCTACGAAGCCGAGCACGCCGTCTTGTCAGGCAGGACAGGTAACGCATTCTCCTTGAACTAGCACATCTAAACCCATGTGACTAATGATGAGAAGTGGTGAGAGATTGCAACGAGTGTCTGACCAAGCGCGCTGTACATGGTGGTATGTCTGCCCCCCCGAGTAGAACCCTTTGCAACTGAACTAACTCTTTTGATAGTCAGCGACTCAAGTGAAGTGACCTTCCACAATGTCACTGGTACTGGCGCGCGTCAATGGCTTTCTTTCCATTACCGAGTCAACAACCCAGAAGGTATGTCGTATTATTTCGATATTATGAAGACAACGTCGAAGCTGATGAACTATTACTATAGCCGGAGAGGCTCACATATACGTTAATGATGAACCCGCCGTCAACATCTCGAGCCTGAACTCTCGTGCCGGCTACCACTCATCTACCCCAGTCGAACTTCTTTTGAAGCGCGGGGATGTGAATACCATCACCTTCGGAGCCACAGGAAGCGACGGTATGTTATTCCCGATCAATATTATATATGTATAGGATGCTAACGATTCTGCGACAGATTTCGAGGTTGCGGTGGATGGAATCGAACTGTTTGAAGAAGACGAGTGATGCGGATGCAGCTTTTTACTTTCTCCCTGTACATAACAGACATTAAATTCGATATGGACGTGCTAAGTATACATGCATGTTAGATATCTTGAATACTTGCCTACCATTTAAGTAACTTCTTGGCTGCTGTAGATATTCTTTTCCCAGTATATGCCTATTAAACGATGAAGTTGAAAAGGCACAATTTGGGTTGCGTTTGTAGAAATGAGATCTCATCTGACAGCGGACGAAATGACGTAAATTGACAGTTACGGTCTGAAATTTTAATACGTTTTAGCACTTCCCAATACGTTTACTTTCAGTATAAGACGGTGTGATATATGCATCACATCATCCCTGTAAATTTGAACTTTGATTATTTACGGTAAGAAAACGTATGAAAAATTACGTGAATGAGCTTGGTTCCCACCGTTCCGACATTGCGACTGGCGACTGGCGACATGCCCCGCGTGCCGTTGGAGTCATCCTCTATACTTACATGTACTCAACTACTTACCCAGGGCACGTTTAGGCAGAGATATCTCGGTTCCAAGGTGAACTCGGTCGTGGTATGGATAGAGGAAAATGAAACAAAGGTTCTCTTCGTTAGATGTCAAGGTACATCATCAAATCATCTCGATAGCTTTGGTTAAATACCTAACTCGTATTCTATGCTAGGTCATCGCTCACGAGCTTTCGACAAGCCTCGTCTCCCTCCGAGTCTCCAACATTTATGATTTGTCTTCCAAAATCCTCCTCTTCAAATTCGCCAAACCCGAAATAAAGAAGCAGCTTGTCATAGAATCCGGTTTCCGATGCCACCTTACTGACTTTGCGCGGACAACTGCAGCCGCCCCATCCGGGTTCGTACAGAAGCTGCGGAAAGCCTTAAAGACCCGGCGTGTTACGGCTGTTTCGCAAATCGGCACAGATCGAATCATAGAATTCCAGTTTAGCGATGGCCAGTATAGACTGTATCTGGAGTTCTTTGCTGGCGGCAACGTAATCCTAACCGACAACGAACTCAAGATTCTGACGCTCTTACGAAACGTTTCGGAGGGAGAAGGTCAGGAACCACAACGTCCTGGTCTAACGTACTCCCTAGAAAATAGACAGAATTATGGCGGCGTCCCGGACTTGACGAAGGAACGTGTACGAGATGCGCTTCAGACTACTATTCAAAAGGCCGCTGATTCGGCAGCCAAGGGCAAGAAAATCAAGAGGAAACCTGGCGACGAATTACGAAGAGGCCTTGCCACGACCATAACAGAATTACCTCCCATATTGGTTGACCATGCATTAAGGGTTACCGGCTTCGACTCAAGCGTCCCTCCATCTACAGTATTAGAAAATGAAGGACTCCTCGACCACTTACTGCAGTCGCTCGAGGAGGCTCGTAAGATCGTTCAGCAAGTCACTAGCTCCGATACTTGCAAAGGATATATTTTGGCTAAGGCGAAGCCGGGTTTCGAGAATGTAGAACCCGATGGGCCAGATGAAGAACAACGACGAAGGAAAAACGTGCTTTACGAGGATTTTCACCCATTTTTACCTCGCCAGTTTGAAGAAGATCCAAATTGCGTCATACTTACATTCGATAATTTCAATAAGATGGTAGACGAGTTCTTCTCTTCTATAGAAGGACAGAAACTAGAGTCGCGCTTAAGTGAGAGGGAGGTCGCTGCCAAACGAAAGCTAGATGCTACTAAAGCGGAGCATGCAAAGAGAATCGAGGGTCTTCAAGAAGTTCAACAAATTAATATCCGCAAAGCTAATGCAGTCGAGGCGAATGTCGAAAGAGTTCAGGAAGCTATAGATGCCGTAAATGGTCTAATACAACAAGGGATGGACTGGGAGGATATTGGCAAGCTGATTGATCGAGAACGCCGACGAAACAACCCGGTAGCTGCTATCATTACATCTCCTCTCAAACTAAATGAGAATACGATTACCGTGCTTCTTGGAGAAGCCGAAGAGGAGGATGACGATGAAGATGACGCGTCCGACACCGACTCTGTAAGCTCACACGATAGTGGATATGCGGGTACGGAGGCGTCTTCGCGGAAGACTCGTGATAATCGATTGGCTGTTGATATCAACCTCGACCTATCCCCTTTCGCTAATGCAGGAGAATACTATGGCGAAAAGAAAGTAGCAGCTGTGAAAGAACAAAAGACAATGTTGCAGTCAGAGTTTGCGCTGAAAAGTGCAGAGCAGAAAATCACCGCAGAGCTAAAGAAAGGCCTGAAGCAGGAGAAGCCAGTCTTACAACCTATTCGAAAGCAGCTGTGGTTCGAGAAATTCACGTGGTTTATCTCATCCGATGGTTATCTCGTCCTCGGCGGCAAAGATGCCCAGCAAAACGAGATGCTCTATAGACGATATTTGAAGAAGGGCGATGTCTATGTCCACGCAGACCTTCACGGGGCACCAAGCGTAATAATCAAAAATAGTCCAAGCACACCCGATGCTCCTATACCACCGTCTACCTTATCGCAGGCTGGGTCTTTGGCAGTTTGTGCTTCATCTGCCTGGGACTCAAAAGCTGGGATGGGCGCGTGGTGGGTAAATGCAGATCAAGTATCGAAGTCAGCGCCAACTGGAGAATTCTTAGGTACTGGTAGTTTCATGGTCAGAGGAAAGAAGAATTTCCTGCCCCCTGCACAATTGATCTTAGGCCTGGCATTGATGTTCAAGATCAGCGAAGAGAGTAAGGCTAGACATGTTAAACACCGCCTTTACGACCTTCCAGAGGCCGGACCAAGCAACCAAACCTCAACGGTTACTGCCAGTAAAGCCACAACAGATACTACGAGAGATGTTGATGCAGAGAGCGACTCAGGAGATAGTGCTATAGAGGTTGATGAAGACGCTGAACTTAAGGAGAATCCGCTTCAACCATCAAAGCGTGACCACAACGAACTTGAATCTCCAGATCCGGTAGAAGGAAACCCTCTGAGCGGAGGAGTTAGCAGCTTAACCATCTCCGAAGAACCTCCTACTACTAGTACTATCGATTCAAAGCAGGCGGAAGAAGATGAAGTTGATGAAGAGGAAGATGCTGAAATAGCGACAGATGCTGGTTCAGCACCTTTAACTAAGACAAATACTTCAGAGCCCGTTTCGTCCGGGAAATCGACACCCCAACCTCAAAAGAAAGGTCAGCAGCCTAAACGAGGCCAGCGAGGCAAGGCCAAGAAAATCGCCGCCAAGTATAAGGACCAAGACGAGGAAGACCGTGAAGCGATTGAAGCCCTTATAGGCGCTGCAGCCGGAAAACAAAAGGCCGAGGCCGAGGCGAAAGCAAAGGCCGAACGAGAAGCACAACGAGTAGCTACACTCGAACGCCGTCGAGCACAGCATCAAAGGCAGCAGTGTGAAACAGCCGAGCATGAGGAAGTTCGCAAGATGATGCTCGAGGAGGGTATTGAGACGCTTGATGCCGAGGAAACAGCTAGCCTAACTCCCCTCGATGCGCTTGTTGGAACCCCGCTTCCCGGCGACGAGATCCTCGAGGTTATCGCCGTATGTGCACCGTACAGCGCATTAAGTCGCTGCAAGTATAAGGTCAAGATGCAGCCCGGTACACAGAAGAAAAGCAAGGCTGTCAAGGAAATCTTAGAGGCATGGAAGGCTGCTTCAACGAAGAAAGGGGTTGTGGATGAGAAGAGTGAAGATAAGGAGAAGATGTGGCCCCGCGAGGTAGAACTCTTCAAGGCGATCAAACCCGAGGAGATCTTCAACGTCGTGCCTGTGGGGAAGCTGAGGGTTATGATGAGCGGAGCGGGCGGAGGTGGAGGAGATGGGAAGGGTAAAGGTGGGAATAAGGGAGGTGGCAGTGCAAACCGTGGTAAGAAGAGGTAAAAAGGATAGGAGATTTAAATAGCATCAGGTCAATATATCCATTTATGTTAGCCCTTTGAAGATAGGAAATGTTGCTCTAAACTCCATCGGCAGGCTATCTACAAAAATTTCTATCGAAGGCAAATCCCTACTATGCTACGTAGGTACCTACCTAGATTTACGAAATCGGTTCACATGATATTCAACCTACCTGCATATATTGTACGTCTGGTTAATCATATGCCTTAAGTCTACTTACCTAGACTTATATTATTTTGGTAACACAGCATTTAGCTACTATGATAAGACTACACTCTGGAATATCTAAGGCATACGCGGATAGAAAGGGTCTGACCAATTGACCTCCGAACCAGCTGGTTCGAAGAATCCCACTTGCGCGTTAAACTGGTCCTGATAGAACTTCTGGATCTCAGGATTTATCTTAAGGGCTTCCAGAGGAGATTCGTCACTAGTGATGATTCGAGTTAAGAGACGCTTGAATGTCTTCTCGTCGGTAAACTTAGCCGAGTTCACCACACAGCAGCAAGTAGCCAACCAGCACAGAATATGATGAGGGTCCAAGGAGCCTCCGCACTGGCGGAACTCGAGAACACCTCGGTGGCTATCGACCGGGTCGAAAAATAGCCCTTCCCCGGAATCACGCCCCGTCCACTGCGGATCGATGAAGTTCGACTTCGTACCGTCGCCGGTAACCTTCACCATGACCTCCGCCTTCCTCGAGAAGAGCGGAGTGCTGAGAGCTCGCGCCATATCGGTGATAGTGGCATAGGACCATAGCGCGGCGAAGAAGATGCGGTCTGACAACTTACCTTTTCCTTGGAGCGCGGGGATCAGATCCTTGGGCAGGTTCCGCTCCATTTCCCACAACTTCTCTGCCCTCTCGTCGGCGGGCGGCTGCGGCATAACCCAATCGTCTGCTTGCTCGATGGCGAAGTATTCCATATCCGTAAGCCCGCCGAGTTGAGATACTCTCCTGATATCACCGCAGACGTGATCGTATACGCGCGAACTGCGGTGGGCGCGGTTAAGTTGGTTGAAGCCCCTTTCGCGGAGGATGACGAGGAGCGAGACGAAGCGCTTGAGGTCGATCAGGTCGAAACCAGCCCGGTTCGAGACACTGATTTGCGTCGTGACTGGGACTGACGGCATGTCGCGATGCACGCGGAAGTTATTGCGCACAACGCGGCAGATCTGCCGTAGCACGTCTAGGGTCTTTTGCACCTCGACGCGCAGTACCGGCGAGGAAATCTTGATCACCTCCCAATGGTACGGGTCGAACTTTTGTTGAAGACGGCCATTGTAATCAAGACGGTCCGCGTAGTCTATGCCGTCGGCGCCCCTGAAAGTGTAGGGAGGCATTGCGTACACGGAAAAGGCGCGGTATCGAGGCTTCATGTGGGGAAGAGTGATGCCTCGCGGGTCGCGCTGGGCTTGGCTGATGCGCAGACGCAAAAGTATGCCGAAACGCTCTCGTGTCTTTGCTGGGTCACACTTTCCTGGGAGGCCGAGCAATGGGGTATGGTTGATGGCATTTAGGATGTCCTCCTCGGTGGCGACGGCTAGACGCTTGCCTCCGGCTTCCGGGTTGAAGTACATCTCCAACGCCAGCTTCAGGGCACCCTGAGCGCACTTCTCCGCGTCGGCGTCAGCGAACCCCATGAGCGCATCGTTGACGAGAGCCTCAGCGGCTGTTTCCACCCCCGCGGCAGGCTCCGATGGGTCCATCGGCGTAAACACCATGTCCGTCTGCGCGTTTAGCACTTCCAGCATACGGTCCACCACGACCTGGCGTACGTGCGCTAGGTCCGGCTCCCCTTCCTTATCGCTGATATCCGCCAACCACCGCGTCTCGTTAGGGTGCGGGTCCGGGATGCCGCACCGCGTACGTCTGTACACGGCAACGGGCAGCTCAAGCTCAAAGCCAACCGTAAAATACGGATCCTTCGTGACCGCCTCACTGCGCACCCAATCGTCCTCAGGAGACGCAACCGGCTGCCTGAACCTCACATCCTCAAACCTATCGCGATCCTGGACCCAATCCCGCGCGTCCTGGGCCTCGTTCCCGAGAATCTGCAGTCTCCTCGTCATATCGCGGATGTCGCGTCTAGCCAGCTCTTCGATCGCGGGGCTGATTCGGAACCACGTTTTGTCGTCTTTCGGGTACATGTTGTTGTGGCGGTCGTAGTCGTCGTGCATGAGCGCCAGCTGCTCGACCGTAGAGGTTTGAAGTTGTTCCCATGGGAGGCTGGAGACGACCGCGGGGGTGAGGAGGGGACGCCAGTCTACGCCGATCCATTGCAGGCTGAGGAGCGCGCTGTCCCAGTCGTAGGCCGTTTTGGGGTTTTGAGGAGGGATGGCGACCATTGTGATGGTGGGGTGTAGGGAGGTACTGCTATACTTGTGGGGTAGAGGGTGTATCTGGACTTACTTGATCGTGATATCTACTCTCTTGTGAATATTCTGTCCCTTTTTTGCTCACCTTGGTAGGTAGGTTTGGGTTTTTATTTCCCTACGCGTTGTGGGAGAACGAGATGCTGCGAGTGATCAACTGCTTGATATACGATTTAGAGATCGGGTGTCTTGGGTTGGAAGTGTAACAATGGCTTTGTCGGAGTTTCCAGGCTGCTAATGGATGATAGATCCTGTTTCCTCTTCCTAAAGCAATGGTTTTTAGGTAGGCATTATTTTGGTTGAGCTGAGTTTCTTTGATGCCTACTTCTTTCACTTCCAGTTGAAGAGCATACTGCCTTAAGTCATTACTAATCCGTTAGGGGGGTGGTCCGCCCGGGCATCCAGAGTGGTACCCAGGTGTCTATGTGTTGAAAGAAATACAAGGGCTACGGGATGGTATACATGCAGAAGTAGGTACAAAGGCAAGATAGAAATGTGCATCCCCCCCCCTTACTGTATCTACTTCTTCCCACTGGACTCCTTGACAACCCAGGCATCTTGCAAATCCAAACATATTGGTGAGCTAAGGCTTAATCGCAATGGCTTGCCACTTCTTTACGATTTGCATACTAGTATGTTATCCTCGTGGATCTCTGCTAATTCTGATTATAGTGATGTGTGTGACCCGTGAGTTACGACTTCTATGGCCGCGTGTGCCGTATGTGGCTCTCAACTATTGAACGCCACGGTAGTATCACCTTGTGCTAGCTGAGATCTGCCTTCCCGCTTCCCACGGCATACAACGTCACATTTCACGATACAGTAATTAAGACGTTTGGCAATTCGTGATAACGCGCTTCGCTAGATTTTCGATACTTGTACGATTCCCCTCTGCCTTACTAATATGAGGCCCTTTGAACAAGGAAGAGCTTGCCGTATTATGATATATATGACTTGGCTATGTCTACTGAGACATCGTGTGTTAAATAACTTACCGCTTCTCACGGAGGATTATGGCCTGGAATGAACATAACCTTATCGTCCCGGTCTCGATAGGCAATTAGGTAGTAGCCGAGCGCTGATCGAGACCGGCAGAAGTCGGTGGGCGTATTTGAAAGACCATCGACATTTGCTTTTTGGTACAAGTTGGTCTCATGCAGTGGTAGCCCAGTATTAATACGTCACTCAAGGCGTTCCTTTGGCCATGCCAGAGACCAGTAGCCTAAAGTTTTTGTTAGCAGAATCCTCTAAATAAGATCAATAGATCCTTGCTAGGTTGTTTGCTCTCGGAGTTGCAAGGTTTTAAAAATCGTGACTATGAACACTTATTAGATCATTGAACAGCTGTTGTCAATGTGTCGAAATACTGGCTTCCTAGCCCCTGTATTATGATTTCGAACAGACCAATAGGTCTGATACGTACTAATAGTGGCCAAGCCCTGTAGTTTAAACATAAGTGTCTTCGGAACATGAGCTAATCATCGTACAAGTTGCGTAAACGATAAATCGACCCTTGAATAGGTCTTGCTGGACAGCTGCTGGGTAGTTATGCTGTTGGTGCAACATCATGCAAGGTACCCCGAAGGAGAGGAGCGATGTTCCTGGGCACGAAGCTGACAGTATCCGATAGACTGACGTGAGCATTGGATATTTAAACAGGTATTGCCGTATAGGGCGATGGGGAAAATGCGAACAGCCTGCCTCTAGAATGTTTATGTAGCATTCGCTGAGATCATGAAACCGTAATGTATGCAGCTAATGAATCCTTCGAGCTGCCGACACCCCAAAACCTATGGTGAGCACGTGTCTCCCTTGCAATAAAAGACTGGTACTGTAAGATTGCTATCGGAGTGGCCGTGCCACTGAGTCGATTCGGGATATCGACGATCTGCAACAGTTAGGGGAGCTTTACAAGAGGCTCCTTTGTGCGAACTAATCATAAGAATATACATTCAAATGTGTATATAGCTAGATGCCGACTTTACGACCCGGCTCTGTTTTGAGATGTACGTGTGAAGAAGTGTGGCTGAATTATCATGATGGTGGATACTAGACCTAAATTTCAAGGCTCACGGACCTGAATTCCATCGAATGAGGCTGAGTTTGACTAAGCCTCTTTTCGCATCATTTGAATCAATTGAATTAGCATGTACAAGTACCTAAGTATTTCCTAGCGGGGGCAGCGTTCAATTGAAGCGGTCGGGAATGGCGGGGCTTGGAGGGGCTTGGAGCTTCAAAGTTGGAGGGGTAAAGGTTGGCGCAAAGGCAAACAACGTGGACTAAGTGGGTATGATATGGATGGGAAGGGACAGCCTAAGAGCGCTATTCAGAATTCCAAGATCGGGCAGCAATATTTACAGCAGGCACGGGTATTTAATTCTTAGCGTCGCATACTTCTCTTCAGTATAAGTGCGTGCTGGAAATTGAAGTACTTTATGTTAGTCCGGCAATGTTACTCCCTTCAACTGATATAATCCCTGACTACCTGGATCTACCTAGATGTATGTACATAGCAGCATAGGTAGCGGCAGGCGCAGTCGATGTCGCAGTACACCTGCTGTACCTGGAAGCATACGCGAAATTCAATGTTTGAATGTCCAACCAAAGTGAATTGTCAAACTGCCAAACTGCATACAACCTCTTGTTTCAATGTGCTGAAAGGGCCGAATCTTTACAATCTGCGATGCTCATCAACTACGACTACCTTTCTGAGTGGTAACATTTATCACAAAGAAAGTTTTCAAGATCTTAATAAACCAATTAGCGCACGGCTTATCCGCTGCCCCGGGTTCTAATAAAGATAACCTGAGCCCTGTCAAAGAACCAGTGCAGAAGGCATTTGTAGGACTTGGAATCGCGGGATTGATTCCCAAAACTTTCAAGCATATCCGAACTTCACATTCACACCTATCACCCTATCCCCTATTTAGAGCTTAGATATACTAGCTCTTACAACGTTGCTATCTAATAGGAGCAGGAACAAGAGCAGGACTAGCTGAGAGGTTTTCAACGACCTAGACCGACGAGTCACAGAATTTCACTTTAAATAATGCAAGCAGTGCCAACGACTTTCGAAGCAACGTTTGTCTGAAAAGCAATTTTACACCCGGGCAATCTTCCTGACAAATATCATTAGCGGCACAGCACAGCACAGCGCAGCACAGTCAAGAAAAAAAATACCAGGACGCGCCAAGCCATTTTCCTTACCCTGGTCTAGTTCTCTGCCATATAGATGCCACTATCACCATTTTGCGGTTGCGTAAAACGTTCGCCGTCCATTTTTTTCTTAGTCGTTCCCCTCGTCCCTCGTTTCTCGTTCTCGCAAAAAGACTCGGGACTTCACGTGGCCTAGAATCGCCACAACTGTAAAAGCGAGAATCCCGTCCTCCCAAGGATCATTGATACATCAATACATTCATACATCCATACTTTGATACTCGGACTGTCCCCCCTCTTTAAGTACTTATCGGCCGACTTAGCAAGTTGAGGCGCTTACTCGCATAAAACCTCCGACAGCGTTACGAACTATTGGATTAGAGAGCACCACCAACTTCGTTGTCCGTCTCCGTAAAACAAAGGCCCTAATCTACAAACGTAGTAGATGTATATAGGCTCGGATATATCTCCCCCAAACCCCAAAATATGACGACAAGAAGAGAGAAGTAGAAGCTGGGGAATTCTCGAATTAAAATACAGTTGCCACACAATTTGTCGAATTTCGAGATTGAAGAGGAAAGAACGAATAAGACGAAGAGTTGCTCCACACGTCGCATTGTCTCACCGTTGCATCGTCTCATCTCTGCTACCCACTCTGGGCCACCTTGCCTACAGGTTCCCCTCCTTTCGAATCTAGGACTTTTCGACCCTCTCTTTTCGCAGATGTTAATAGACTGTTAGACTCCCTTCAGCCTTATTATCCTGGAATTCCTACCTTGGCTTGGCCTACCTTGCCTATCAACTAAGTACCTACTTACTGACCGCACCGCATACCGCATCCATCCCGCATCCATACCTCACTTTATTACACTGCCAGCTCTTTTTCTAGTGTCCAGTGCGGTCAGCTCTCATCAGCCACAGTGGACTCGAATAGAGCAGACAAGGAATAGGTTGGTTGAACGGAACGAATTTTGATTGATCCTACTTGATGGTACCGTCCCACCACCTACTATTTTCTTACACTACTGGGCCCCCAAATCAAAGCCGTCCCGCCCTCTCTTTATTAATCCAAGTCCTTTAGGTCCTAGGCCTAGGTCAAACTGGTTGAAGGAACCTCGCACAGCGCTGCACTTGCAGAAAACCTACATACGACCGAACCCAAACCCAGGACTTTGTTCTTGACCTGACAGGATTGTACTTGTACAATTACAAGTAAAGTACCCACGCATTTACCGCATTGCCTAGCAACTTAGCAACTTAGCAGCTTAGTACCCTCAGCTGTACCTTTTGATCCACCCCATATACCGGTACCCGCCCAGAGACAGGAACCCGTCAATTGTATCTGCGAAAGCCCACGCCTCGCTCGCTTATTACTGAGGTTAGGCCAAGGGAAGGACTGGGACAAGGGATCGTTTTCCACCTTCAGGGCTATTCCATACACCTGGAAGGCCTAGCAGCACCCAGCACCTTAGCAGCAGCACCTGTCCAGCTGGAAAGGAACGCGAACCGGTGCCCGCTCTCACGTCGCTCTTACACTTCATGTGGGAAACGATCCGACACCATCCTAACCGCCTCGTTTCCCGCCTTCTTAGGATTGTCAGCACAGCAACCTTTAGTTCCCTTGCTCAGCCCAGCCTGCCTTATCATAACCTGGCCTAGCAGGCAAGCGTAGTGAATCCCACCTCAATTCAGATCACACCTTGGCTTGGGAAAAGTCCTTCCCATCCATATTTGTGATCCTCTTTTATTTTCTCCTTTCCTCTTTTTTCTTCTTTTTTTCTCGAATTCTAACTTCCTTATGAATTCGTTAAATTTGAATTCCCGCTTCAAGCTAGGACTAGGGAAACGGAAATCCACAGCCAGCATCCCCTCTAGCTCGCCTCCTGACATTCCGCGGCCTGCTACTTCGACCCCGACCCCTCCAGCTCAAGCTCAAATACCGCAGCAGTTCCCACCGGCCCAAACTCTACCCTACCCCCATCCCGGTTCCGCCCCCTCCATAACAGCTTCGTCTTCCCAGACGAGCCTCCCGATAATGAACCATCCCGGTGCTGGACCTCGTCCACCTAGTTATACACCAAATTTTCAACCTCAACAACCTGTCGGTCGAACAAGTCCTCTAACTCAAGGCCCTGCTCGCACTCCTCCATCCCAAATGGTCGGCGGTCCTCCTCCCATCAATACCGGCGCTCCCGTGTCAGGTTATCCTCCTCAGATGCACGTTCAGCCGGGCGCGCAACCTCCCCCTGGAGTTCCTGGCGCTCCACCCGGATACGCTGGCTATCCGCCACCTGCTCCTCAACCGACGAACACGATGCAGCCGTACGGTCGACCAGCTGCTGAAGTTGAAGGGAATAGTCGAAGCAAGGCTCAGTTGATTGTCGGAATTGACTTTGTACGTTTACCCTTCCGAGTCTAATTTAGATAGTCGTATCCGTGTGCGTCAGTGCATTTTTTGCTAACTATGCGAATTGTAGGGCACTACTTTCTCCGGTGTCGCATTTGCATTTGCGACTAATAACGAAGCGAAGGAGGATATCATCACAGAATGGCCCGGTGCCGGATCATACACGAAACAAAAGGTAGAGAACCCTACTGTTATACTAGTTATATGGTTCGAGTTGGCTAACTTAAGATAGATTCCGACTGTATTATACTACGATCAATATCAGAAAGTCGTCGGATGGGGCCCAGATATCGCCGATGCTTTAGCACCAACAGGATACCCGAAGCCCGGCGTCCAGAAGGTGGAATGGTTCAAACTTCAGCTTATGCTGTCGGGCAACACCTACATCGACCCTATCAACCTACCTCCTCTACCCCCAGGAAAGTCGGAAATCGATGTGGCCGCAGATTATTTGTTCAAGTTGCGACAAGCTATGCGGACAGCGCTACAGAAGACATTGGGTGAAGTGTTTAACCGAGAAGAGCGAAATATTCGCTACTACCTAACCGTGCCGGCTATCTGGAACGACGCAGGCAAGGCTGCTACGAGAGCCGCCGCTATCCAAGCCGGTTTCCTAAGGGACGAGAATGACAACAGATTGACGCTTGTCAGTGAACCAGAGGCTGCATCACTTTTTTGCGCCAAGACTGGTCTGCTTAATTTGAAGGTTCATGACGCTATCCTCATTGTTGACTGTGGTGGTGGTACTGTGGATTTAATTGCCTACGAAGTCGAAGACGAAAACCCCTTCACGGTTGCAGAATGCACGGCTGGTTCCGGTGACTCGTGCGGTTCTACGGCCCTCAACAGGAATTTTAGTAATATTCTTCGAACCAAGATTCGGAAGATGAAGCTACCTGACGGATCTAAGACTGCAGGTCGTGTATATGCGAAGTGTATTATGGATTTCGAGAACCGAATCAAGGCTGATTTTAGGAACAACGGCCAGAAGTGGGCTGTTGACGTTGGTATCGAGGCTGAATTTCCCGAGGCCGGCATTGAGGAGGGTTACATGACCTTTACCAACGAGGAGATTCTTCAGTGCTTCGAGCCTGTCGTCAACCGAATCCTGGAGCTCGTACGAAACCAGATCATCGCGATCCAGGCTCAGAACCGGACGCTGCAAAACATCCTAGTAGTCGGTGGTTTCGGTGCTTCTGAGTACCTCTTCCAGCAGATCAAGCTCCATGTTCCTCCTCAGTTCCAGTCCAAGGTTGTACGACCCATGGACTCCGTTGCCGCTATTGTGAAGGGCGCCGTCACTGCTGGTATTACAGAGCGTGTAATTACGCACCGTGTAGCCCGTCGCCACTACCTCATGGCCACTTTGCAGCCATTCAAGGAGGGCTATCACCCTGAGGCGTATCGTGTACCGTCTTTGGATGGTAAGGACCGATGCAAGTTTACGCGACAAATCTTTGTGCAAAAAGGCCAGAAGGTCAAGATTGGCGAACCGGTCAAGGTTTCGTTCTTCCGACAAGTGGCTCCCGGTGCTACTCTCATGTACGAAGATATCCTGTACGCCTGTGACGAGGATGTCTGCCCAGAGTACACCAAAGATCCCCGTAAGTAGCTCGATTCCTGATCAAAATTTCATCTGAAAGCTAACGCAATTTATAGGCATAAAGGAAGTTGTCACTCTTACATCCGATCTATCGCGCAAGAATCTGGAGAAGGACTTTGAGCGTATGGACACGCCTCAGGGTACCTTCTACAGAGTATACTTCGACATCTACCTCACTTTGGATGGATCCGAATTTAGCGCCGAATTAGTCTGCCAGGGAGAGGTTATGGGCCGCTGCAGATCTAGATTCAGGTAGAAGGGTCGTGATTGGAGAGGTGGATGTCATTTTACGATTGGGAGGGTCCTTTTAAACTAACGTCTTCGTCTACTTCGATGCTTTTAATAGCCTTCAAATGATACCTCGTTATATAAGAGCAGCAACGTACTCGAATGAACTGGCAACCTAATAATGCGAGGGAGGAAAGAATCATTTCTTCTGTTGGTTGGCCATTGTCACTTACAGAAGCTTCCCTTCTATCGGATTGAGTTGGCGAGAAAGGGTTTATCATAGCGAAATCAATGCCATTTTAATAGGTTGATGAATGAGTTGAGGGTTGCATGAACGGTATTCCCATACGTCTTCTGTTATCAGTGGACAATGCAGACGATTTAACAAATCAGTAAAAATTATAGCCATGGTATATAGGTAGTTATATTCTTTCACCATCTCGTGATCTAGCGTGTAGAATTATAGTTTCGCATATTTAGGGATATCATTTATGTACCTAAGTATATTAATCCCTACCGAGATCGAATTTCTGCGAGAAATTGAAGATACAGAACAAGTTGCACGCGCGATGACATCGATGGCGATGCTATACAAGCTTGGACCACTTTGATGTGGTTTAAACTTGGGGAAGGTAGGACAGGGCAGGCAGGGGGGATGAGGTACCCCTGGTAATTACGGCAAAAACCTGGTAAACAGTTGAAACTGCGTCATCGCTCATTCCTCTTTCAATAACACACATACTGAAGGGCCATCTCCCTCACTTTTCTCGGCCGGATATCTGATAGGTCTACTTAGAATGGCTTCTTCCATCACCGTCAAACCTCCCTGAAGGTGTCTGCACCTTTCCTATCACTTCTTCGCATCATTTTTAGGATATATCAACCTTTGTATATATTGCAAATTAACGAATCAACACCTATTCCTCCTCTCCGCAAATCCTGTTCCTGCTTGACCCTCAGCTTCTCTTCCGTTGGTAACCAATATCAAGGGGAGATCTTCGCGGGAAATACATGACTAACCCCGGCGATCTGCTACCTTGATATTGTTTGTTGTACGTCACCAGTTACCAGGTTCCCGTCAAAGTTCATCTATTCGAATCGAATTTCCTCAAAGCCGGCTCCCAACTCATTTTAGAGTATCGATACATCATTTATCAAGGTCAACTTTAGGATCACTTGGGTCTTTATGGCTATTGTTAGATGATGAGCCCACCTACTTATCGTACTCTTCAATTGAGACACTCTGCAGTCTACTAGTCTATCTATTTACCTATACCGAAGCATTATATCGACAAGAAGCATCTGGAATAGATGACTGGCTCTGCGCAAACGCGGAAACATGGTACCATGCCTTACTGGCAACGGGGACGTAGTCACAGCCGTGACGCTCCACAAACCACGTCGTCACTCATTGCCGCTCTCTTTTTGTCGTCATTAGTTTCACGAGCAGGCGCTATTGTGTACCCAAGCAACCACGAGCGATACAAGTTTGACTACCTAGGCCCCAATAGACGATATCTAGGGACGAGTCGCCCTTTTACCAAGCGCGACAACCCAATTCCATTAATCGTTACCAACAACTGCGGAGATACGCTATGGCCTGGAATTAGGACTCAGCATGGCGATCCTCCCGATTCCCACGGTTTCGAACTCGCACCTGGCGAAACAAAACATCAGAGTGTCGGTCCGACGTGGCAAGGCAGAATCTGGGGTCGTACGAACTGTACAACCAGCGGGGATACGGCAACGTGTAAGACTGGTGACTGTTTTGGTAAACTAGATTGCGAGTATGGTGTAAGTCAAACAAGGAATTGGGAGTTCTTGTCTTGGTAACTGATGACGAATTAGGGGGCCGTTCCCGTTACGCTCGTCGAATTCAACCTCGCGGGTGGCACCACAGGCACACAAACCTTCTATGACATTTCACTCGTCGATGGTTATAATCTGCCTATAGGGGTAGTATACCACCCGGCAGATAACACAACATACATTCCACCAAATCTTGTGAACCCCTCATGCATTGGAACGCCCGGATATCTCGCTGCCTTCAGTAAGACTGGGCTTACCTACACCAACTCAAGCTATCCCATGCCGTACGAGGACATACAGTCCAATGGAGACCTCTCCAACTGGTGCCCCTGGGACCTCCAGGCCTTCCCGCCAGAGAAGCCCGGCGACGGCGTATACCCATACCCAGACGACAACCTAGAGCGACCGGTGTTCGACCCGTGCAAGAGCGCGTGCGCGGCAGAGAATAACCCGAAGGACTGCTGCACGGGCGACTACGACGACCCGTGGGTGTGCGAGCCCAGCCAGTATTCGTACAACGCCAAGGCTATGTGCCCCGACGCGTACAGCTACGCTTTCGACGACCAGACCTCCACGTTTATCATCCCGAGCGGAGGCGGGTGGGAAGTCGTTTTCTGCCCGGCGGGGCGAAGCACTAATATCCTGGCTACCTTTACGGACGAGCTGCATTCCATCGCGGCTAGTGGCCAGGTGACGAGTGAGATTAGGCTTAAGGCTATGAATGCGACGTATATCGAGTCGAAACAGAAGAGTTCGGCGGCTGGTATAGGAGGGTTTAGGGCTGGGGTAGGGGCGTTGATTGTTGCTAGTTTGGTAGTTGGGGTTGTGGTGTTGTGATTGCCTAAGGATACAAACTGGCGTTTTACGGTGATGCAGATGACTTTCGCCTCGGTTACGATATACCCACTAGAAACGACGAGATGGGAATGGTTTACGAATAAGGAAATTGGAATGGCTCGGAACATAAACGAGCGGCTGGGCTGGGTTGGGTTGGGGTGTAGATAGACTCGGATTGCTCTACACAGAAGGAAGGGAAATCCTGGGTTGCTGGTGACCCAAATGTACACATATGACCTTCGAACATACATGTATTCCTACCTAGGTAGATCACTGATACCCCCTTTTCCTAACAAATATCGATTATCATGACTGCATCATACTGGTATCATGGTATATGCGAGCAATGGTGAGTATCTAGTTTGAAGTGAGTTGAACACCTTAGAATTGTCAATATCACCGGACATATAAACACTTGGCCTACATCTCCTTAACCACTTTCAGTCTACAGACTGTTTTTAGATTGCATGCAGAGGGATATGTAGACTTGTTCTGCTTAAGCGAAGCAGCCGTTTGTTCCCTAAAAGCTTTTTTTCGGAAAACGGCAACTAACTCAATTATAGATACGTGTTGCGAATGCCGCGTGCCAGGTGTAAAGAGTCAAGATATTAGGAAAGGGAAACTCTTCATAGTTGCTTAGTCTTGATAAACGATTGCTAATATATTAAGCAATATATTAATTAAGCTTTATGTAGCGTCACAGGTTGTTGAAGATATGGATTTTGCTTGGTCTCTAAGCTTCTTTTTAATAACTCAAAGTTACGATTTTGCATGTAACGAACGCGGAGTGCCCCAGCAGGCACCGTGATTGGTCCATTTTATTAGGTAATATTCCATAGCGCAATTCTATTAATAGTTAGAATCGCGCAAGTGATGATTCCGATATCCACCCCAGGTCCCCCTTGTCATTTATTTACATTGAATAGAGAATAGAACCCCAGTTGGTAATGTGCATTGCGGATTCGCGGATTCGAGACCCATACAGACCTGCAGACCGCAGACCCGATGCAATCTTGATGCAACCTCGAGCCAACAAACAACGACAGCTCTCCTTATCCGCGTCTCGTCGGGCGACCGACGAACGCTCACGCTTCTCACCATCGTCACCAGCATCACGTACATCACGTACATCCATAGAGAGGGGCAGCCATCAGGATGCGTATAAGAGATGCCTATCATTGAAAGCACTAGAGCTGTCACGCGCTGGACCACTCGCATAATCCCGGTATTTCTCGTTGCCGCCGTTAGCTATGCTACCTATGTCGTTGTCGGCAGGGTCTGTTGTGGGTTATAGTCTAGCCTCTCGGGTTATTTTTCACTAATTCGCTAACGAATCCGCCATCCATCTAGCTAGCTACCTCATCAACAAGCGATCCGAGCTCGGGCCAGCCATTGCCATCTTAGTTCTATATTTCCTACTTCTCTTATTGATGATAGGCACCTATCTACGATCTGTCGTGACCGTCCTTCTCGATCCCGGAATCGTGCCACTCGGACCGTTAGCGATAGAGCGAAGGAAGAGAGAAAAGGATAATAGAAGGCAAGGAATCCAGGGACATGACCTCGAGAGCCAACCCTATTATGGAGGCGTTCATTATGACCCAGATAGTCCTGGCCTAGAACAATTCTATACCAAGGACGTTTTCATTTGTGAAAACGATGGCCGACCTAAGTGGTGCTCCCAATGTTCCAATTGGAAACCAGATCGTGCCCACCACAGTAGCGAGATCGATCGATGCGTCCTTCGCATGGATCACTTTTGTCCCTGGGTTGGTGGTATGATAGGAGAGAACTGTGAGCCACAATTCATATCGCCCTTCGGAGAATTAGGGGTATGCTGACAACCTATAGCTTTCAAATTCTTCGTGCAGTTTACTACTTATACTGCTTGCTACTGCGCCGTCGTTCTTGGTGCCGCAGCCTCGAGTCTCCGCAAGAATATTAATGAGGGATCTCCGTTAGATTCCCATTTCATACCCGCCATCGTACTAGCTGCATTCTTTGGGCTCTTCACTTTCCTAATGACTGTAACGTCGGTGCGATACATCTTTCTCAACATGACGAATGTTGATATGCTTGGCTCTCGTACCAAGGTGCACCAATTGGCCGTCCGTGTGCCCCGCGGCACCGAGTCAACAGACAAATTCAGCGTAGTGACTTATCCGCTTCCGAAACTGGAAGAAGAGACGAACGGCCGGTCAAATGATACGGCACGACCTAGAACGGTCGAAAGCAGGGGCGTGAGTCCGCAACCGAATCGTCTAAGTCCGTCGACCCGCGATGATTTGGCAACCCGAACTTTTGCGATACTTAAGACAGAGCCCGGGGAAAATCCGTGGAATATCGGGGCATGGAAAAACTGGCAGAGTGTAATGGGCACCAACGTTCTCGATTGGATCCTCCCCTTTCGAAGATCACCCTGCGTCAACCATGAGAGTCATGATAGTTTTTATCCAATGGGCAAGGTCCTAGCAGACGTGCTTGCCAGATACAATCTTACCGATCTCGCGATCACCAACGGTGCGGGGCTCGAGATGAAGGAGCTTAGAAGAGGAAATAGCAGGTCTTAGATGTGAGCGCAATTGATACCCCCCCTTTTTTACTTTGGACATTGGAGTTGGAGGTTTTCGACGGATTCGGGATCCCGCTTTTTATGTCTTGTGGAAATTCTTTAACAATCGTACATTTTATTTTAATAGCGACAGCGATAGCGCAACGTAATGATGTCTTATTCGAGGTACATATATCTAGGAAGTTAGTGTTCAATGACATATACTTAACTTGGTCAGTAAGCGAGCCGATATAATTCAAGATCTTGGGTTTCTAATTAGGCTATAAGGTAGATACACCTAGGGATCACTGTAAGGAGCCGAATATCGGAATTGAATTATCTCCAACTTCGTTCTTCAATATTCGCACGCCACCTAAGCTAAACATATTCGACAGGTAGTTGTCGCATTATATATACCTAGGGAATAAATGCTGGACGATCAATACCCAGGTATCTTATATCTGACGATATCAGGGTCGCAGATTGGCCGTTTTATCTCACCTTGGGTATGTAGCGGTGAACCGAATGCGATCGATGCTGTCAGACTTCAAATTATCTTTTTCCACTTTCCCAGCTTACACAACTCACCACCAAATTTAGGAACAGATTATGCCTTATACGTATTAAATATGCATTCCGTGCATCCCGTCAGACGATATGCGTTTAATTATAACCTTGAAGCATTATTCGAGCCAATTAAAGATTAAATTCTAAAATAACCTGATATCTAAAGGGAAACAACTCCCTATCAAACCCCAAGTCGATGGTAAGACAAGGTTTAAGTCAGTCATACAAGAATCCACCTTACCGTCAAACCTTATGTAGGTGTGGTCAGATATATGAATAACTGGGATCCCACACCTAGGTAATCCTCGTACCAGATAACGTCGATGAGCTAAATAATAAGGCACAGCCAGTTGGTCAACGACCAAGTTAAACTTTTCTTTTCTTTTCTCTTTTCGCCCTCTTTCACTTGGATCATTTACATGTTTTTTATGCAACCGGTTGAATTTCTATTAAATTTAAAACTTGAAACCTCGAGGTCTATGGAAGAAAGAGTGTGGTGTCTATATCTAACAAGAAGACATCGATGTTGAAGATGTCGATATTCCTACAACCCGAATATAAAAGCGAAAATAAGACAGGAAGAAGAAACTGAAGAACTCTTATAATAACCACATGAGCGAACGAAAATCTCTAACCCGATCCAATTTTGATGGAGAACCAACCCTTGTTTTCCAGGCCAATTTATCCTACATGACTTCGCGTATCTCTTGAGTCTTCGATGCAACGAATACTGCGTCGACTACTGTTTATTGCAGTCTGAACACACTTGGTGGCCACAATGTCTACATAAGGCTTCGGCTGGGTCGCCATAGTGATCAAAGTAGTCCCTTTTGCCACAGTCACAGCATGTGATTGGATCATCCGTTGGGATGAAGTCGTTATCGGGGGAGCAAGAGGTGCCATTGCTGGAGCAGGGAGTGGTTTCGTTACACCTGTAAGTCTGTTAGGTGAGTCATGTGAAAGGTTCCCATGGAACACCTTACATTGTGGTGAAGTGGACACGAAGTGACGTTCCAACTCAAGTAAGTGCTAAAGCTCGGATAAAGCAATTTGAGAGCGCTGATTGTTCTAGTAGAGATGTTGAAGGCTAATCGAAGAGTGAATGCTCTGATGTCTCTGGTTTACGACCCAGTTCAGTTCTCACTTCACGAGGAATCGACAAGCTCCTTATAGGGAAGAGAATCATAGTCATGATACTACAAGTTCTGTAGTAAAGGAGCCGCATAATCAGACTACACCGAACCTTCGCCAGAAAGACCTCGAAAACGATACATTCTGTGTCCCAGTAAACCTGCAGAGCCTCATAAACCTGCACCGAGTCCTCATCATTTTCGTTATTCTCTGGAAACGTACATCTTCTCGGTGACGACTGAGGCGATGATAGGATCATTGTATCACCTGGTATACTCAGCAGAGCAGAGAGGTAAAAGATGCAATGGATGGCTGTGCTACGATCGGAGATTCCTAGAGCAGAAAAATATCACCGCTATGGTCATCATGAGATTAGGTCGAAGAAAGGAGTAGGCCGGTCTACGACGCCGAGGAATATTCCCGAGCCAGCCTCCGATCTCGAACTTGGTTATCCACCAATAGGACTACGGGTAAAGTCTAGGTCGAGCAGGTATCATGACGAAGGAATTCGATAAAGAAGGGCTGAAAGTACAGGCGAACCCGAGCGGCACGTTTAGTCGGATGTCGTTCGTTGGAGTCGACTTCATGCAAGAAATACGATATATGAATGGATACCGACTGCTTGGGTCTAGAGAACACAGCATGGGAATGACCTAAGCTCCTGAGCTCATACCTGATCAATAGGGCAAGTGCAACAGACATCGGTAGCCTTCATTCTAAGTTGCTTCGAGGATCAGCCTGCATGACGATCATATCGCTCGCCCTCCTAGAGGAACGTGGGATCCAAAGAGATGCATCGAGAACTCACCGCCCTCGGAACTCCATTGGCGTTCTATCGATGTATGAAAAGGGTGAGGACGCTAGTGGAGCCGCATATGTGAGAGATCCCGTGAGCAACAAACAAGGTTATGGACCTAATCTGGATTGCACTTTTCTGGTTGCGGTCACCTTATCAATATCACTGACCATATGCTCATTACAGACCGTCGATGAATACTTCTCCGGGCGAAATATGATAGTTAAAGCAAACCCTGCGCCTCCTGTACTGCCATGGCCGCTCTAGTAGTGACCTAATATCTTCTAGGCTCTTTGGTCAACGTTTGCCAGAAACCCACGATGAGATTCTGAGTGCTACCGAATAAGAACTGTTTGTGGCCGAAATGTGCTGAAATGGGCACAAACAAACACCTGATACCCGAGCCTTACAACGGATACATTCTCCCGTTGCTTGCCCTTAGACTACCGCGAAGTAACGCAGGTCTTAGTGAGGCGGGAGAGGAATTCTGAAGATGCCCGCAATGGTGACCCGTTCCGCCTGCCGAGACTGAGCGGTCGGTTTGTTCGGTATCATGGCGTTCTCGAAATATCTGGAGATTGAATCGGCCCCCAATGCGTGTAAAAGGCGGAAATATTATTATGTCACACGAATTGAACCCTATGTAGTAAGACCGCGACCCCCTGTCAATTTGATTTTGTAGGAGAGGCTCCAATTTGGAATACCCCAGCACCTGCGAGAAAGGTATGACGCTGCCGGGGACCTGCTCGTCATCGAGCCTTACGGGTTATGGCCCACGGTACTTTACTCAGGTAGCCCTGACGCCGGGTAACAACATCTATGCCAAATGCACAGATAATAGGGAGACTGGTGTCACATGATGAATCTTACAGGTATGTATTGTGTGGGTGACGACAGGAATATTAAGTCTGATAGGGATATGCCACCGGTATTCGGCCGGCAGAGATCCGAAGAGGCGAGATTAAGGAGATCCTCTATCTAACCTTCACACACTTCAATATCGTACACTTCCGCAGAGTTTCATAAAACTGAATATAGGACGGAGGTTTCACTATAAAGTATCAAACCCAAACAGGTTTACTATCGAGTAGTACCTATATTGTGACGAAGTTATGGACTTATTGCGACTTTTGGCGGAGCCGGTTGCAATAGAGATAGGGGCCCATGAACAAGACAATGGCGGAGATCCTACTTCGGTGATCACCAATGGGATTCCCCCCTTTAGCTAATGCGATGGACTAATTTGCAAATCTCGCTCGATTACTTCTTGCAATCGGAGAATTCTCCTAGAGCTATATGCTGTATAACCTAGAGCACCTCATATCGTCGATGCCTGGGCCATTCACAGTCCCACAGTCACCCTCCTTAACCAGCATGAGTTCCTTTCTCATCAGCCACCATGCAAACGAAGATCGATCTCGTCCGCTCTATTACGTACGGTCCCCCAAGATGGATAGATTTGACGACGTGAAGCATCTAGAATTGCTCTTTTGAGTGCCGGTAGACGTAACTTGGCGACTCAGCTCCTCAGCTCGGCCTAATATGCCGGAGGACTCGGACAAAACCGAAGCATCCTGCGATGCTAGAACCCTGTTTTTCTCTGACAGTAGTTCGCCGCCTCTTAACTGATACCGCCATGGCTTGAATAGGTCGCGGACCACCGCATAGGAGGCTTGCAGTCCAGAGTGGATTCGGCAGCTTAGTCATAAATCTAGAACGCTCCCGTCAAGCGTCAGACTATTGTAGAAGGGAATCGCCAGTAAAATCGCATCCATCCGTTTCGATCGTACACCAGGAAGTCTATTGGTACAATGCAAGCCCCTTTTACTTTTCCAAATATACGACAGATGAAGTGAAATATAAGTTTGGGATGCGCATGGTATGTTAAGGAGACAAGTGGACAGATCGTGGGGGACATGAATTTCTAATGCAGGTTCCTGCGCGGAGTATGAGGTAGAGATATTCAGTGGACGGACAGCTCAGAGTGCGCAGGGAGAGTTTCCGGAAGAGGGCATGGCGTTTTCTCACTCATCTCCATCCGACGAATCGGCGCGGAAATCTGCCCACAACACATTGACACGACACTCGACAACAGCATGGAGTTACATTGGACATTTCGGAAAGAAATGCTTGAAATGGGAATATTTTCTATTATATTCGCTTGATCAATCAAAGAAATATATCGGAAATGAATAGGTAGGTAGGTGTATATATACTTCGCCGAGAAGCTCGTAGGGTGAGTTCGGATTTGTTAAAAAGGTGGTGATAATATTAGGACGCACAAAATCTTACTTAATGATTAAACCAATCAAAATGCCCAATTCATTCAGAAGCGCTAAAGAACGAGTAGAATTTCAATTATAGAGCCTCAATTCGCTGCTTCTCCTTTGTTGGTAACCGCGAGAAATGCTGGAATGTGGAAGGGACCAACTGAAGAGAAGAAGGGGGGAAAGAAAGAGTCATAGGTGCCACGGAGTTGACGTAGTCAATTCTCCCTGTTGTGTCTCCACTTTATTATGCAAAATATGCAATCTAAGTGGCGCGTTATGACTTGCGCGTCTCCTCCCTTTTCTCTTACCAGATCCGGTCCCCAACATCATCTTCCATCCTATCGGATCCGAAAAATCATCTCACCAACTCACGGGTCGGTCGAACTTCGGTTTGGTTCGACGTCGGTGATTATCGTTCCTCCGATCATGAATTTGGGAAGGCCTCCGTTACTTACTCGCCGGGCTGTTGTACTCCGCCGTTCCCGGATCTGAGAGCTGCAGTGCCTAGATCCGCCCGCACTATCCCGGACGAGGATGTCTTCACCCCGTTTCCAGCCGTCTTCGCCGGCTCACGGCACCGGCCGACGGAAATCCCAATTTACGTATAGACAATTAGGCCTATTGGCATCGTATTCAACATCATCACCTCTACGCGTCATCGCACATGTCGATCTAGATGCCTTCTATGCCCAAGCGGAAATGGTGCGCCTAGGCATCGCTGAAGATCAACCCCTAGCTGTTCAACAGTGGTATTTACAACTTCTCCTATCGTGTATCATGCTACCATGAACTTACAATATCACAGGCAAGGACTAATTGCTGTTAATTATCCTGCGCGAAATTTCGGCATAGGCCGGCACTGCACTGTGACTGACGCAAAGAAGCTCTGCCCAAATCTCATCGCCCAGCACGTCGCTACCTGGAAAGAGGGCGACGAGAAATGGGCGTATCATGATGATGCGGCGTCTCACATTGGAACCCACAAGGTTTCACTGGATCCTTACAGACTTCAATCACGAAAAATTCTTGCATTAATTAAGGAGAGCTTACCACCCAACCTGCAGAAAGTCGAGAAGGCGAGCATAGACGAGGTCTTTCTCGACCTATCCGCACATATTCACTCCATCCTCCTGCAGAGATTCCCGGAGCTTACGAATCCTCCTCCTTATGATGACCCTACGGAGAAGTTACCTCTCCCCCCGATAACTGCTCTTGACTGGCAAGCAGACGCTCTCATTGACCTCGAGGATGCAGAATCAGAAGCAGATGATCCAGACTGGGACGATGTAGCCATTCTGATTGGGTCAGAGATTGTTCGAGATATACGAGCTAATATCCGCCGGACATTGGGATACACATGTTCGGCGGGCGTAGCAGGCAATAAAATGCTCAGTAAGTTGGGCTCTGGATACAAGAAACCCAACCAGCAGACAATCATACGAAATCGGGCTGTGCAACATTTCTTATCTGACATGAAGTTTACTAAGATTCGTAACCTGGGAGGCAAGCTTGGCGACCAGGTCGTGTCAAACTTCAATACGGAGACAATTAAGGATCTACTACTCGTGCCAGTGGAGCAGATGAAGCTCAAGTTGGGCGACGACACCGGAGTCTGGCTTTACAATACGATACGCGGGATTGATCCTAGCGAGGTCAATTCACGTACGCAGATCAAATCTATGCTATCTGCTAAATCCTTTAGGCCCAGCATAAATAATCAGGAGCAAGGTATCAAGTGGCTGCGAATCTTTGCAGCAGATATATTTTCGCGATTGGTGGAAGAGGGTGTTCTCGAAAACAAGAGGCGACCGAAGACTATCAACTTACATCACCGAGGCCAGGGGGGCCAGACCCGCTCACGGCAGAGTGGTATTCCGCAAGGGAGAACGCTCGATGAGGCAACCTTATTCGAACTTGCCAAGAACCTGCTTAGCCAATTTATCCAAGAAGGTAGGGTCTGGCCATGTGCAAACCTAAGCCTAAGCGTGGGAGGGTTTGAGGACGGGGTGACTGGCAATTTAGGAATAGGCGCTTTCTTGGTGAAGGGAGAAGAAGCTCGCGAATCGAGGGGAACCAGTCGGGAGGCTTCGGTAGGGTTATCTACGCATGAACGACCGGAGAAGAAACGACGGGTGGATAATCCCGGCATACAGCGATTCTTTCCTAAGAAGGAGAGTTCTTCGGGTGGAGACGCTGAGGAGAGTCTCGACGACGACGTAGTAGATACGGGTGAACCCCAGATTCGGACTAAGGAGGCGTCGCCGAACCGAACAGGAAGTAGCTCGAAACCAATCACGGAGGATTACATCAAGGTATGTACGCGCTGCGACGCAAGGCTCGACGACGCCGAGGCCCTCCAAAGCCATCTCGATTGGCACTTCGCCAAAGACCTTCAGGACGAAGAACGTGGCAAGCGGACATTTGCCAACCATCACTCCACGGTATCACGCGGTCAGAAGACCGCTGCTGCATCATCGTCTTCGTCTAGGAAGTCCGGAAAAGCTAGTGCCTCTAGTAGTAAGCTCGAACATGGGCAGAGCAAATTGAAGTTTGGATGAATCGATACCTGGCATGCAACTCAAACTCGAAGCGAACGCTACATGCGCCCCGGTGGACTCCTCTTATCCATTTGTCCAAATGAAATGCTCTGCCTCTTCATCTACGGCATCCAACAGACACGAACCCATTCCCCTAGCATTGAAATGCGCCTCGAAAAACGCAGGTCCACCCCCACATGCACATTCCCTATGTCTTAAGTTAGGTGATATGATATACTAGGCGCCTATGGGATTTAGCCCCTGAGCATTAGCATTGATGACTTGTGCCGATAGTTTACGTTGAGTGCAGCGAGGGAATGTTTAGACATTCACTCGCTCGGCACGGAACCGAACGCGCTCTCTGATCCAACAGAAATGTCGGTCTGCACGACCCACCGTGCAAGGCACAAACAACTATAGCGCGACGGTGGTCCGAATAAAATTAATGGGGTTAATGGGGATGCTCGCGGACTCGCACTGACGACTTCGAAATTCTAAAGTCGCTCAAGCTTTAGATGCATGAGCCGGGAAACGTGTACATTGGTGATCCGGATTCGGCGAAACAGCCCATCGGTATCACGAGCACTGTGGCGGCATACCTACCGGCGAGTTCCATGAGGATCACATGCGGCAAAAGGGGGACTGCTACGTAGGAATAAATCTTTTAGGAGGCTCTACGGATAAGAGGCGTGTGATAGTGCGCGATAGTGCGCGATGGGTAGTAGGAATGGAATCATGGAATCATGGATGGCTTGGTACGAGAAAAAGAGAATTTGAATTACATGCCGCCACCCGCATTGCAGTTTGACAGGTACGAAAGACGTAGGAAGAGAGAGATTCGATCTGAAGCGAATGATGTCGCAAGGCAACCTGACAGGTAAACATCTACTTGTCTTTTTCATCTCACTAAATAAGTATTTGCCATTGTCATCATGTCACAGGAAGGGGAGGGAGGTTGACAATGATTGGCTGACCTAACCTTCAGGCATCCATTACGCTACTACTCATTTGGGCTCAAGTGCATAGAAGCAATGTATTGATACCCAACGGCGAGAACGCATTTCCAGTTTTTTCTACGAGCCTGCTTTTTCATCGCCCTTTTTTCCTACTGTGTGCCACGTCTTTAGCCCATGATGAGCAAATGCCTAATCGCTTCAAGCGGGATGAGTACATTTTTCGAGTGGCGGGACCCATCTCGACTTATCTAGCCACTGAGGACGAAGCCGCTCGTGATTACACTCCGGACACAACCCACAACCCACAACCCTGACCAACGGTGCGGGATCCAGTCAAGAGAGACGATGCCGATTCTCATCTAAAACATAGAAAAAGCATTTCCGTACATACATAATACGATACCCTATTTTCATTTAGGAGAAGGTGTTCGATCGGTAGGGTGTCAATCCGAACCATGAAGGGATGGAACAGGTCAATTTTTAGGATATCACATCTTCGAGTGGGATAGAATACCCCAATAATTTAGAGGAGGAGCGTGGGTTGTATGTGTGTGGTGTATAATAGGAAGTGTAAAGACCGCGTTCCCTGTCCTGTGGGAGATTTCTAAGAGAGTTCTTGGTTTTCTTTTGGACGAAATCCATCCAGAGGCAAAACGAACCGGTGTGAGAGAAAGTATCCTCGATTTCATGAGCCAAAGCAGCCCAACCCGTAACGGGCTACCGAACAAACGAAAAATTTTGCTCCACCGACAGCTTTAAGTAGTCAGAACTGCAACACAAGTTTCTTTCCTGGTTAGATCCTCGAAAAAACAACGATTGCTTTACTTTTTCTTTTTCCCCCTCTGTTCCAGGAATCTTTGTGTCGGTCAACATCAAATTTTAAAAACTACGAGGGGAAAAAAAAGTTATCGATTATATGTACGGATTATTGACCGATCGTCACGAAGAGTTGCATCGAAGAAGCGGTGCGCGTGTTTGCTGCCACTTAATGCGAGACATACGGACACCAGCCATTCATCCTTCCCATATTCGGAAATCCTAGGGCCAGGTTGTTCAGTCTATCCGACTCTATCGGTCCATCATCAGCCACATTTTGGTCAGATTTGTCCAGGCCACCCCTGGTACATAGACCAATTCTAGTCTAGAAATCTGAATTCGATAATCTACCAGCCTACCTGGTTCCCGTGCCTTACGTAGGTAGGGATTTGGATAAGGATAGCGACGCTTGCTGCGTCTGATTCCAAAAGACCTTCTGTGCTTCTGTGCAGTGCTTCTCTCTGCCCCTCCTTCGTTGCAACGAGATAGGTCATATCCCAGCTTTTTGGATCCCGTCGCCTCTGCGCGTCAACCACCTGGGCATATCGCCGGGGGTTCGTCTCTACATCTTCCGCTTCCAACAAGCCGCCAGCAAGCCCAAACAGCCCTAGTCAGCCTGGGTGAGTCAATCTCACTCTTGCATCTCGAACGACGGCGCGGGCTGTAAGCTTTGCGCTACACTCCCTCACACCACACCACACTATACACTATACTATACTGCGTACGTACCTACACAGGTACTGGTATAGTGTCATAGGTGTACTCGCATAGCGCACTATACTACGCTACCTAACGCTACCTATCCCATCCCTTGGTCGCGACTTATCAGACCTAGACTGGGCTGTTGCCTCTGTGAAACTGTTCGATCTGCCTTGCTATTTGCTTTCCAAATAAGACTCATTAATACTGCTCACCGTTAATAATATCATTCCTGCTATTGTCATCCTATTAGCATCCTATTAGCATCCTCTCAATAAGGCTCTGGTTCTCTGTCGGCCAACCAAACCCTCCCAACGCGCCGCCTGACGCAGGGACGCTACTCCACTGAGTCCGCGCACAGGACCAACTCATTGGTCTTGCTGCCTTGTCCACCGCACCCGGGAAAGACACCTCTTAAAACTCTCAGCTGACAAGACATCCGCTTCTACACTAAATCCGCCTCTTTCTTCTTGTCTGATCTGTCCACCGTTTTCTGCTGATTCTGCTGCTTGTTTCGTTTCTTGTTGTTCCCAACAACAATAAGAAGTTGTATCCCGGCGTCCTTCGGTGCTACAGTACAGTTCCATCGCCAAGCGCACCGTACAGCGGATTACTTACTTGTACTTACATCCATACATCCATTATCCTCACAAGGTCTTCTGGGTCTTCAAGGTTCAGCTGTTTGTGACCCTGCAAGCCTTGTAGGTCACTATCGCCACCGATTAAGGATTGGTTAGGGATTGGACTCCACGCCACGCCACCATCCCTGTCCGGGTTCGAGTTGGTGTCGCCATTGTGCCTTGTCACTCTTTCCCACTTGTCCCTAATAGGCCCCCCCCTCCTACCTTCCTTGCCCTCCAATTCCCTCCTTTCGCCTGCAGTAACTGCCTATACTTAGGTACATACTTTGGATAGGTACCATCTATACCTACCTACATTAGTACCTACGCATAATACCTACCATACGTTCTATACATCCACGCAGCCCATAATAAGGACTTTTTTTGTGCCGCGGGCCCTCTCCGTCCAGTCAACCACTCGTCCACTCTGTTTAGACCCACTAGCAAAACTGTTCTTGCCGCCCTTTTCTCCCCCCCACCACCCACACTTTACTCCTCTTCATCTTCTCTCGACTATTTCGCTCTTCTGTTGTTTCTTCCTCTTCCCACGTTTTCTTGTCCTCGTTCTACCGTCGACTTCTTTTTTCCCTTTTCTACCTAATCATCGTCGACCGGTAATTCTCTTTATTCTTCGGCCAAAATGTCTAGACGTCCTGCACCATCAACGAGCAGTGCCCTGCCTACTCAAAACCGTCAGAATGAGTATTTCGTGCCAAGGGACGGTATAGACCGTGAGGTTATTACCGCTGACATCTGTCGCTACCTTGGAAACGATGCTCTTGTCCGACCTGGTACATACGAGGTATGATATTTTCCGATCTACGATTTTGTCAAGACTCAATGTTGACATTTTCTGCGCTTCAGAACCCTCAAAGTGGCCAGATCATTCAGGGCTACTACATTAATGCCTACCGAAACTTAACAACAGTGAGTTCTCACCGCCCGACCGACGACGTCCCCATATATGGTGGCTAACCAGCCTTCGCGCCTTTGCAGGCTATGATCGAAGACCTGAAAGCAGATTCAGCGCGTTGGGATCAAGAAAGGCGGCAGCAATCGGCGAGCCGCAATAACGCTGCCGGAGGTACTATTGCCTCGAGAGACTCGAACGGCGTATATGTCAGACTCTCTAACTCCCCTATAGTCCAATACCGTAATTCGGACACGCATCAGTCCCGTCAGTATTATGGGCCAACCGAAGGCGGATTCGCGTCGGCAGACCCGAGCCGTGATCCCTACGGTGATGCCACTCCCAGATATCCAGGAACTGGATCCGCAGGATACACAGGAGCCGCTGGCTCGTATACTGCTCAACCGTATCAGGGTGGGTATAGCAGCCAGCAGGGTTATACTACCCAGTCGTCGCAATTCCAAAATCCAGGTGCAAGTGTGACTTATCCCTCTATGCCTCCGGCAGGATTTGGCCAGGCCGGCCAGGAACCTCCTTACCAAATAGTTGGAGCACATTCGAGAGTAGCAACCCAGCCACAACCCATGTATAATGATCCGTACGCGGCCTCGAGAGATCCCAGGGACCAGAGGACACCTATTACCACAATGCCACCTAGTAGCACTACTTACCCGACCTCAGGAGCACCAGCGCCGCAGGGCTACCCCTCGTCGTCCGCGGCACCAGGCGGCTATTACCCTTCGAACCCATCACCATCGAACCCCGCCTATGCGCCAACCGTTCAGCCTGGAGATCCATTTTATGGACGCGGTGCGTACACCACAGGTCATTAATTATTATATCCCCCAATTCCCTTTTCTGATTGTTTAGCGTCTCCAGCAGGCACAACGTCCTACAATTCAGCACAAGATCCACAGTATGAGACAGCCCCTGCCCCATCTCGCCCTTCAGCAGCAGCCAGTACTCAATCATCAACTAGTGGATCAGTTTCAGCCTCGCGACATCGTGACAGGGATAGCGTCGATCGCCACACCGAGTCAAGGCACGCCCACCGGTCTCATCGCTCAGGTCGATAATTCAAACCGCTGGAGTGTGTACGGCCGGGCTTTTTTCCCGTCCTGCATGTGATACTTCATTGATTAATTGTTTCATTGCCGAGATTCCCAGGATTTGGAGTCCAACACCGCATCGTGGTCTTTTTCCGGAGCTTTTGCCATGCAAAAACAAAAACAGGATAGACCGGGATTTGAATTTTGCAGACCTTGAGTTGTCTTGCACAGTTGCAAAGTTTGCAACTTTTGAAATAATGTTGTTACCCGATACCTCTTGAGAACCTGGACTCAACCATCATCATCATCATTCCCACCTACAGGACGGCTTTTTACTACGAATACTGCTCACCGCACATGAATCATCATCTTTCTCCGGGGCCAGAATGGATAACGGCGTACTATGACGGGGATTTCGTTACGACTTGCATATGGGTGGGCCTCAATTGACTGAACGACGACCATTGTTTCTGCTATGCCTTTGTACGGAGTTGGCTTTCTTGCCACACATTTTATACCACGCTTAATGCCGGCGGGGAAAAGAAGTTCTCTTTTTATTTGGTTAGTATTTCTATCTACGGATCAAGACTCCTGCCAACTTGCTGTCCGGATCCAGCCGATGGAGGCTATGACTTTATTTTTCCCGGGTTTTGCGAATTCCATGGCCAAGTTCGCGGATGTGCATTTATGGTGAGATGCTGGAATGATTTTTACTAATAGATAGGGCTCGAGATCCGGACAGCAAGGTGAGCACTGGACGGATTGTATATATATGCCAACCATTCCTGCGAAGGATATCTCCAAGATTTTTCAATATTTTAGCCTGGTATTTCCTTTTGGATTCACTTGACCCATCGTGCACATGCTACTAACGTAACAGGTTTTACCGGGAAAAGGAAATCCAGCATCGGTTCCAGGATCACTACCAAAGGACATATTACCAAGGATACTGGTTGGAACACTTCATTCTGGCATACCATAGGATTTGTCAACAAAACTTCTTGTGGATTTGACTTTTCTGGAAACATTCTTCCGCCTGGACAACTTCTGGAACTCAATCATTTCTGGACAGATGGCGTGCCAGCCATGGACCATTGAGCCTGAACAGGGCTGGAAAAAAAGAAAAAAATAGTTGCTGAAAGATAGCAGTCTGACAGAGGTGAGATCTCCACTCCTAAGACACACCACAGGACTACCCATCTCCCATTCATTCAATCTCCCCGTGACTTGATACCCTCAGCCATAATCCGATCTGGAACACTGCACTGATGCCAACACTTGGCAACCAATGGTGAGTATTCAACCACCCAAGCCCGCTGACGATGGAACCTATTCTACTTCCACTCAAGGAGTACCATGGGTTCATAGAACACATGCCAGGAATCATGAAGCCTGGTCGCGACAGTACAGGCTGGACGATGAGTCCATTGCCACTGTCTGGAGCTGCGTCAATGCGGAAATATGTTCAAGGTGCTCTAACCGGAGATAGGAACAATCCATGGATATATGGACCCAAGGAATGCATTTCAGGAGTACCTGATGGTCCTATACTGGATTATTCAACACCTTTCTGGATACTGAAATGTGGATAAACAGCCAATTTTCTTAATGGATACTCAACCTTCAGGATGATCAACTCGACAAATGAGATGCCTAGTGTGCCCATCAACATTGAACCAGGATCCGATTCATTTCCAATCAGTCACAGCTGAGCTTTGTGTTCCTGGACGTTCTGAATTATGCTTCAACATGTGCTTATCTTACTTCCCTGGATACCCTCGGACTTCTGGATTTGCCTTACTTTCGCTACCTTCCGGGAGAAAATCTGGAGTGTGGAGTGTGTATTTGCTTTAGTTGACGCTGGGGCTTGTTGATAGAGGTCGGTGCGTGTCTAGCATGTGGATATGTGGGGTGATGGAGAGTGCGCGTGTGCGGACATACGTTGGACTGGACCAAGGGAAGCAAAATCACAATTCTCTATGTTATGATGGTGTGAAGTGACCAGACCTGTAAAGCCTGGCTAGGTTTCCACCCAATGACCGAGGGATTTTCTCCGGATGGTTCTAATACCTTTTTTCTTTTCCTTCTCTCATCTTATTTCATTTCACATACATATGTACGACTTATGGATACACGGGAACCGCACGGGGAACTTTGGTTTATTTTTGGGATCCGACCTGCCGTTTTGGGTTGGGCCGTGTTGGGCTGCTTGGGTCCCCCTTGGGTTCCTTGGGCATTAGGCGTGTGGGGTGGGGATGGGTTGCCGGGGTTCGTGTATGGGGACGTTCTTGGCTGTATGGAGTATGGATGGAGATGGGGATGGGGATGGAGTCTGGTCAGGGGAAGGTGGGTGGGTTTGGGTTATGGGGAGGTTAAGATGGTGTTGGTAGGGTGGGTAGCCTGGGAATGAATACATTAATGTGGTTGTGTCGACATCTATACAAGTATGAATGTGTGCTTTGGCTTGTGAATGTGCTTGTGACTTCGTTGGAGGTTTGGTTCGTGGTGCTTGTGTACTGTGTATTCGTATAGTATATTGGTCTATTAAGCCATCTGTTATCGGAGTGGCTAGCAGTGATGGTGCCGTACATGCCTTATTTATTAGACAGGTATATTTAGATTGGAAGTTATCAGTATTGCCATGACATGACTGCAACATGGCTTTTTTGGAAGTTTTTAGTTTACGTTGCGAGGACGTATTAGGTGACTCAAAAATTCATGATGCAGGTTCATCGTGTAGCACAAGGGATAATTAGTCATAATAAAAGAAGTGTTATAAAATGAACTGGAAAGACGAGTCCTTGACTTCGAATTGCTGTTGTAAGAGGGTTCCTCGGACGTGTTGGCTAGTGGGTTTGGAGACTTCAGAAAAGGGGTTGAGGGGACATGCCGCACGTCTAAAATTGTTGATTCTGGTTGAAAACGGCATAAGCATTTCGCCGAAAGGAAAATGAATTTACAAAAGCTTCATCAAAACTCATTTGATTTGATATTAGATTAATTCCCATTGAATGTACCATCCCCGTAGCCTTATCTCAGATACATCTCGGGGACCTCAAGTTGTGTTCCCAACTACATTACCTCGAGTACAACCTCAATCTTTGCTCATGATGACTAAAATACAACGAACAAGCTTACCTACCTCACTTACACAGTTACAACGAGGAATTAGGTAATACCCGCCCACGAAATTCCTAATCGATCAGTCATCTACCTACCTACCTACTGCCCGCTTCCGTTACCCGTGAGGCTCTGCTCGGTACACACGGCGCATGATTAGGTGCATAACCGCGTGGGGGTCCCCTCCGCAAAAGTTCCTACCCGGCAGGCAAGCGAGTAAGTATGTAGAGACGCTAGGGAAGCAGGCTATAGCCTGACTTTTCGCGCAGAGCCTCAATACGTATCCGATGGCTGCTCAGTGCCTGATGCGTCGTGTCTACATGCCTACCTGGGTGGTACTTAATACCACGGCAGACAAGGCGTCCGGGACGCCTTAGGTCGTCATACTTCATTTCATGCATGGCATATGTGCCGACAGTCCGGCACCTGCTTGACCTCGCGTTCGCATAGCTGACTGTGTGTGCGTGCGTACGTAACCCCCATACCTCATACCGAGGGTTTGGCTCTTGGGCCGAAAATTTGCATGGCACCGCCAAGCCGCCGTTTTTCCCTTCTCTTTCTAATTTTTTTTGTTTTTTTTCTCTCTAGGGCGGGTTGCACTGCCCGGATGCGAGGAGACATTGGTATTACGCCCCGACACCAGAGCGGTGAGGGATGAGTTAGATGTGACGAGGTGATTTATGTCCTCTGCGATGTCGGACGTGGACCGATGAGGTGGCGGAGCGGCGGAGTTGGAAAGGGGGAGTTGGAAATTCGGTTAGTTTAGGTTATGTTAGGTTCAGGTCCGTTGTTGGCTTCCCGATTTCTGTTTTCGTGGTGAGGCGACGGGAGGTGTTGGTGTTGGGACGGCGAGGATAGGAGAGGAATGGGGCTATGCTGTTGGTTAGTTTGGAGGCTGGGGATGGTTATGTGGAGGAGCTGGGATAGCGTCAATTGGAGACTGGAAATCGGTCACGATGGTGATGTTAGCTAGGTAGAGAATGTTGGGCTTCTTCGGTATGTCTGTAATTAGGTATACCGGAGCTTTCAGGGGTTGGTATGAGCCTCAAATCGACCGCGAGGGGCAGTGTTTGGATGTCAATCGTGGTCTATATAAGGAGGGAACATTGATTAAGGAACAATGTTCTCCTGTTTAGACTTCTGTAGAGTCAAAGCTGGATACATCTATTCACAAGATGTTCTCTTATCTATCACCCCTTTGTACGTTTCTCAGTTTCATGATAATCGACCATCATATCGACCGCGGGCTTCTTCAAGCACCATGACAATGGACACAAGCCAGGTTCTTAGACTGAAGACTGTCATCTAAGGTCCATATGAGCGTAAAATGTAGATCAATAGGTCTTCATCGTAGTTCTTCCATGGATAGGAATATAAACTGATAACTTACAGGTTTCGCTATGCCGGTCGTACAAGCTGCTCCCTATTCCTGTTCGGTGGAAGCAGTGTCGGGCATTGACGAAGGTAGGTTTCCGGATAGTCCTCCTAAATTGGATATATGAAACACCAGTACCGCTTAAGATAGAGGTTCGATTTGACAATAGCGTTAATAGTAGCGCAATCGCTCTTCAGTTAGCCCAGCATCGTGATCCCCTGACCAAGTAACTGGATTCGAATAAACACATACTCGGGCAGATGACTTTAGCTGGAGAATATACCCTTTTCCTTAAACCAGGGGTCGATCACATTTGGAGCTCATAAGACGTCATCCAATCCATTCGAGTGTGATAACAATTCGACCCATATGGAATAGCAGCTTATCGGGAATCCAGAGTCCATGATGTGGTGGGTCTTGGTTGGAAATCTCGATTTTACCCCTGATGTAGTCGCATTACTTCGTAAATCGTAGTGCGACGTCAATTCAAGTCGTCTGACTTAGGGTTTTTAACCTATGAGCAAGGACGTTCTCACGAATAACTTTCCAATTATGCCGCGGGAATCTCATACTCCCTGAAAAGAGGTGTAAGCTATGAAAACTTTGGAATATTTTATATACACTCACAATGTCTTCTGCCATCTTGCTAACATACGCATGTCCCTGTGTGTAAAACTCAGAGAAGAGTATACGAAAGTTAGTATATGAATCGAGTCTCATCAATGGGATGATGGAGGATTAAGGTGTGCCTCAACGGCATCATTAAGCTATGGTGTGATATATTTTGCGCCGATAGAGGAAATTGATATCCGGTCTTCCTATATATTATAGGAAACTATTTAAGGAGTTTTTATATTCTCATGCCTCATATTAGCCTGTATTGGATTCCATTGTTCGCTATGCTGGCGATATAAAATCAACCGAAGTTAATTTTAAGTATCGTCAAGTGTATGTCTTGACAAGTGAAAAATTCTCTCGACTTATGTTATGGAGAAGGCGGAATTTATAATTTCCCTTGATTCGTTCTACGAACCGAATTGAGGTGAAGTTGTTTCGACCTGGATCCTGTGGCCGTGGCTAACACGAAGATGTCAAGAGTTTCTACGTGAAACTCTTGAGTAAGAATTTAACTATAGAGAAATTGTATACTGTCAATAATCCTGTAAATTTTGAATTATATATTTAAAAATCGACGTGATGTTGTGTTGTGAATATGGAAATAAAACTGTGTCTCGGGTAAAGGGGGTTAACGTCGGAAAGGCATAAACTCACCGAAAATAATTGCTTCACGAAGAGCATCGCCACAACATCTAGGTACCTTAGGCGTCTAATAATACTCGAGGTCGTTTTCTATCATATCGTGGCTAATTATTGGGGCTGATGGGATCCGCAAACGTTCTCATATTTCCCCTCTTCATCCCTTACTTAAGGTGACATGACGTAGGTACGAGTTCGGACTTGCATCCCACTTTCGCCTATCAGAAAGCTGATCGGAACGGGTCCGATCCAACTAGCAACCAGGCACGTGGGTAATACCATCTTGTTGGCGACATCGCATCTTTGTGCTATGTGATAGGTAGAACTCGGCCCGCTGGACTTTACGCCAGCTCCGGCCGGAGCAGGGTAGATGGATTTCACTTATATATGTATGACGACCATTGTGTTTAGACTGTACTGGAATGGCAGGCTGAAAATCGGAGCTTGGTAGAGTTTCCTGTATCAGGTTCAGAGGTGTGTCCTCTGTCGATCTTCCGTTGGCGTGTGGTGGCTTCAGCTGAAGAAAGGGTATTAAAGGGGGCTTTTCATCATTTGCTTCTTTGAACGTTACATGGCGAATTCTAAACCGTCTTTATAGATTTCTCACATTCCCACAGGTTTAGCGGATTATATTAACCCTGCCGCCTCGGACCCGACAAGTCCACTCTACTACCATTACTCGCGAAATGAATCGGGGCAGAGCTGAATAAGTCGATGTTTCGCGATACTGTCTTATATCCCTAGAATCGTCGATAGAAAGTTCTATCAATTGGTTCTACTAAAGAACGTGAGAGAATATTATCTCTTTGATTACTACAAATTGCCATCGCTATGGCAAGCAGTAGGTAAAAGATGGTTTGTTAGGATATTCGGAAGGGGGAGCCGGGCGGCTAGTCACCCCATTGGAGAGGTTATGATAAGTACCGTGGATTCGAGACCGGCAAAAAGTAGCTCATGATATCAACGCGCATGCCGATGGCCACTACGTATACGAACCACTCTTGTTCCCGGGAAGATGTGTTATGATATGTGATGTTGTGGCAGCGAGGAAATTCACAGGTACATATTATAGCCCTGATGATCTTCAGGGGAGAGAAATTAGTAAAAGGAACAGAGTATAAGGAAACCAAGATGGTGGTCTAACTAGCATTGTTAATAAATCTAGTCTGGATTGGATAGGTTCAGATTGTGTAGGTTGTATGTAGCTGGCCATATTAAAAAAAAGCAATATTGATTCTGTGAAGCAAAATAGAAAAAAAACATCTGTGCGGAGAGTGGGGGATGTTCATGATAATGATTCGCCAAGATAAATCGAGACCAGAGACGGGAGAGGCATAAAAGGCATAACCCTGGAATAAATCAATGCAAATTCAATGGAGGAAATTAAACAACCAATAAAAGTTGAATAAGGGTTGAATGGGGGGCGGCAAGCGTGGGTGATGGGTGACGGGATAAGGTACCAAGATACAGAGTTGGGCTAGTGTAGGAACTTGGAAGTTGCACATCACAGCGTAACAGCCACGAAGGCGGTGACAAACTTCGACCGCCCTCGGCTTCCCATCTTTAGCCTCGAGTCCATTGGTCCCTACATGTATTTAAACGAGAACAAAGTAACACTGCCTGCATAAAGTCTTGTAAATACCTACTTATTATTTACATATATGTACAAGTGCAATTCATTGGAATACTTTAGCAATTATTTTCTATTAGAATATAAGAAATCTTTGAAGTTCTCACACGTAGCTAATTCTTTAGACATTCTCAATTAGGCGGCCTACTGATTTGGTTCGGGGTTGTTGTCTCACCTGCTGCACATTCCAATTCCTTCGAGTCGTGTATCCTTGTGGCGCATGCGAAGGCTGTGGGTCTATTTCCCTTAAGAGCCTTGTATTTAATATATTCATATTCCATCCATGGAGGTACATAAGATACATATTCCGTATAAATATCACTGATGTCTAAATACCAACGCTCACATCAGAATCAATCAAGCGCGTAATATTGATGAATGATGTATGTCATGTCGAGTCCACTTCGAGTCGTTTTCATGTTTCCATAGGTACCTATGCCCTTATGAATATAAATAAATTTGCCGTGTATGTGTTTGTCGGGTTGCCCTATCAAGATGTAGACATTCCAAACTCACGTTTTCAGTTGACATTGAATGTTACCTTAAGCGGAAGAGTAGTGTACCTATCTAGGTATAGCTACGGTATTCGAAATTGAATTTTCGAAATTCCTTTCCAAGTACCCATTGACGTTAACGTCAAGGAAGCCCTGTAAACCTCAATTTGATATGTACTATGCCACAACACGAGAAACGCAAATACCTACATGAACCTGAACTCTATCGTCTTTAAACTATCGAATTCTGCCAGCGCAAAGTTTTAAGGTGCGTGCTCACTAGACCCTAGCAGCCCTAGCAATAAATCCGTGCCCAGCTACCCAGTAGGCCTGTGACACGCCCACTACAAGTTTCGACGTACTACTACGGTTTAGCGCGAAGATTACACGATTACACATGGAAAGAGTGGGAACTTGGAACATCAATCAGTGGAATTAGTGGAAGGAACACTGAAGGTACCGGGGTACTAGGGGACATTGTACGGTGCCTATTTGCACCTATTGCACCTATCGCACCTATCCATTTCACCAAGCTTGTACCGAAGTACTAGGCAAAGACCCTTCCACCTTCCACGACTTCAGAGTGTGCCCCGCCATTTTCGGACGGCGCAAAAATAACGAAGTAACCACTGACAGTCTAAACTTCACATTAATTTTTTACACACCACAATTGGGTGCAGCGCCTTAAGCTGAACCATCATCATCACAAACCGCATTTCTACCGACGACTCGCCTTCGCCTTTTTCCTTCTTTGCACTCGTCGGCTTGTCCCCGTCGAAACGGGTAACCTTATACCGAATCCTAGCCGAACATCACAACGTCATTATTGCTGTCTATCAACACGTCTAACACAAAAAAATAGAACAACAGATCAACATTCAAGCTGAGAATCCATCATGAATGCCGAGGCCGTTAGGGCTCGCATCGTTGCCACCCTCTCCCCCGACGCCAATGTGCGAAGGGCCGCTGAGCTCGAACTCAAGGCGGTAAGTTTACATTGTTTGCTTTACTACAATGCTATGTTATGTCATGCCATGTCATGCTACGCTTTGCCATACCATGCCGTACCGCGTGTTAGGCTACGCAATGCGATGCGATGCGCCTTACCTATCTCCCACATCCTATGTTCGACGCGTCTGCTCTTGGGCTCGAGTGCTGACAACCATTCCTTGGAAACAATAGGCCGAGGGACATGCTGGTTTTACTGATGTCCTGCTCGACGTCTTGACTGCTGAGCCCGAGGATTCTGTCCGACTCTCAAGTATGTCCAACGCCTCGTATTTGAACCATAGGTCCACCTCGCTGACACTGTTAATCCTCTAGCTGTCATTTACCTCAAGAATCGGACAAACCGAGGCTGGTCAAAAAGCGACCACTATCCCGACGAACCGCTCATAGCAGAAGATGAAAAACAACGCTTTCGCGATCGCATCCTCCCTATCCTTGCTGCCTCCCGTGGCCCTGTCCGCCAACAACTCCTACAGCTAATTCAGCGCATCCTACATTTCGATTTCCCCGGAAAATGGCCTAGCTTTATGGACGTCACCTTGCAATTATTGCACGCGAACGATGCACCTTCTGTCCTTGCTGGTTTGCAGTGCTTGCTAGTCACTTGTCGCGCTTACAGATTCAAGGGACCGCAAGATAGCAGTCGATCGGAGTTCGACAAGATCGTCGAGGCTAGCTTTCCTAGGCTCCAACAGGTCTGCAATGAATTAGTTAACCAAGAAAGTGACGAGGCCGGTGAGATGCTGCACATCGCTCTCAAAGCTTACAAGCATGCGACCTGGGTATGTTTACCGCTCCGCGAAGACAAAGATTTAAATCTAATCCTAACTCCACTTCAGCTCGAGCTTTCTAGCTTCCTGAAGCAACACGATGTAAATATCGGGTGGTGTACAATTTTCCTCCACACCGTTTCGAAAACGATACCTGCGTCAGCTATGCTTGAGGATATCGACGAACGAGAGCGCCACCACTGGTGGAAGGCCAAGAAGTGGGCCTACTTCAACCTCAACAGGCTCTGGATTAGGTCAGTTCTCCACGCACTATGGAATTAGGGGTAGCTTTAGAAGGTTACTAACCGACACATTATCAGACACGGTAACCCGGCAGCGATCTCATCCAAGAACGACGAGTCAGCCAGGTTCTGCAAGGAATTCGAGAATACCGTTGCGCCTGAAATTTTGAAGCACTACTTACAAGAGATAGAGAAGTGGGTTTCTAAAACGGCCTGGCTAAGCAAGCCGTGTTTATCGTACACTCTCGTTTTCCTAGACGAATGCTGCCGCCCTAAGTCTATGTGGAACTTGATGCAGCCTCATCTTACTAACCTGGTTACTCACTTGGTCTTCCCTGTCATGTGTCTCAGCGAAGAGGACGTGGAAAAATTCGAGGACGAACCTGAAGAGTACCTTCATCGAAAATTGAATTTTTACGAAGAGGTCTCGGCCCCTGATGTTGCCGCAACTAACTTCCTCGTCACTTTGACCAAGTCCCGCAGAAAACAGACATTTGAAATCCTACAATTCGTCAACAGTGTCGTAAACGAATATGAGCAGGCGCCGGATGATAAGAAGAACCACATCGCGAAGGAGGGTGCATTGAGGATGATTGGCACACTAGCCCCTGTTCTCCTCGGCAAGAAGAGTCCAGTGGCTGACCAGATCGAATATTTCCTTGTTCGATACGTCTTCCCCGACTTCAAGAGCCCCTTAGGTTATCTTCGAGCACGAGCATGCGATACTATTGAGAAGTTTGAGCAACTCAACTTCAAGCACGAGAACAATTTGCTCATAATCTATCGGCATATTCTAGACTGCATGGCTGATTCAGATCTGCCCGTTAGAGTCACGGCAGCGCTAGCTTTGCAGCCTCTGATCCGGCACGATCCTATTCGTGCCAACATGCAACAGAGTATTCCTACTATCATGCAGCAATTACTGAAGTTAGCTAATGAGTGTGATATCGACGCACTTGCTAATGTAATGGAAGACTTCGTTGAAGTGTTCGCTGCTGAACTTACACCCTTTGCTGTAGCTCTCAGTGAGCAGCTCCGAGACACATATCTTCGGATTATTCGTGAGTTGCTCGAAAAGAACGACGCTCGCAATAACAATGATGATGACTTCGGCGATTACCTAGACGACAAGAGTATAACAGCTTTAGGCGTCCTACAGACCATCGGTACCCTTATATTGACTCTGGAGAGCACTCCGGACGTGTTATTGCACATCGAATCCGTCCTCATGCCCGTTATTCGGGTCACTTTGGAGAACAAACTATATGGTAAGCTGCACGGCTTTTTTCTCATAAATTTAACTAGCTAACGCGTAAATCTAGATCTCTATAATGAAATCTTCGAGATCATCGATAGCTGCACATTTGCCGCCAAGGGCATCTCGCCCACTATGTGGCAAGCTTTCGAACTCATTCACGCTACTTTTAAATCTGGCGCTGAGCTTTACTTAGAAGACATGCTTCCGGCCCTGGACAATTTTGTGCAGTACGGTGCCAGCCAGCTAATTCAGAAACCTGAGTACGTCCAAGCCTTGTACGGGATGGTCCAAGACATGTTTCAAGACCAGAAAGTTGGCGGAGTTGACCGCATCTGCGCTTGCAAACTTGCGGAAGCTATGATGCTAAGCCTTCGCAATCATATTGACCAATCCGTCACCGGCTTCATCAACATGGCCATGATGGTTCTCAGCGGTCACGATGTCAAAGTCAAATCGTACAAGATTCACCTGATGGAGATGGTTATAAATGCCATCTACTACAACCCGGTGCTAACTTTAGCTGTTCTGGAAAGCAAGGGATGGACAAATAAGTTTTTCAGCCTATGGTTCATGAACATGGACTACTTCAGTCGCGTACACGACAAGAAACTTTGCATTGTGGCCATCGTCTCTCTACTAAGTCTCAACGCGGACCAAATCCCTGCCAGCGTGAGCACAGGCTGGCCAAGGCTCTTGCAAGGACTTACGAGCTTGTTCAAGACACTGCCCAATGCTCTGAAGAATCGCGAGGAGGCCTTGAAGGAGGATTTCACTTACGATTCGAACAACTATGACTACGACGACGATGATGAGTGGGCTGATGATGACACTAACTGGAATGCCGAAGATGGAGCCGAGGGCGAGCAAAGCGAAGCTCGGGATGAGAGCACGGCATATCTCGAGTTCCTCAATGAGGAAGCCGCCAAATTCAGCCAGATCGAAAATCAGTACAAGGACCAGGGAGACGAGTCTGAAGACGATCTTGGTGAAGACAGCGTGTTGCTCGAATCGCCCCTCGACAAGATTGAGCCTTACCAACTCTTCCGAACCGTTCTTATGAGTAAGTATCGTAATATCGTCGCTCTTTTATAGCTACTAACCTAGTACTGCGTAGAAATGCAATCAGAAAACCCGCAGCTCTACACCAACCTCACCTCGAACCTCTCAGCCGATGAGCAAGGGGTTATTCAGACAGCTATTCATCAAGCAGAGGCTAATGCGCAAGCTGCTTTACAATTAGCAGCTCAGGCTGCACAAAATCCTCAGGGTATCCCCGGGGCTTCTAATGGCGACGCTTTATAGAACTAGCTGTCCCCAGACCCCAGAGAGCACTGAGATGACGCTAAGTGTCGCTATAGAGATCTTGCTAGGCACTCGGCACTCTAACTCTGGCACCGAAGGTGCGGTGTCAGCTCTTTCGCAATCGTCTAGCCATGCAGGCAAGACAACAATTATGATGGGTAGTTGTTGAAAATTGCGGAATTGGCAATCCCAAAAACTGTTTCTATGAGGGGTGGCATCTTTGGGTATGTCATAGGTGTAATAGGAGTCGGTCTCCATACCATGATTTGGCAGATGGGAAGGTGAAGGAATCGTCGCTAAGTAGGTAGGTCACAACAGCACCCATGCATATGTCGCGCAGGAAAGGAAAGGAAATTCGGGGAGGATATATCCGGAGGTCGACGGCGGGCCGAGGATGGATCGAAAAGGAGGCGATCGTATCCCAGAACCATCAAAAAGATTTTAGATCGTGCAAACACACACAATATCCCCCACCACACACACCCCATCAGCACCAACCCCCTACCCCCCCTTCACGCAGACAGACACCCCCAAATTTGATAGCATCGTGTTATTTCTATGTTCCCGTTTCGTGATCCCCGTGAGTGGTTCAATACGTAAGGTAAGAGACACCAATGACGAGTAAGTCGTTTCGTTATAATGGATGCAATAGCTCGCCTGTGTCAAGGGAGAATAATGCAGAGATGTGAAAGACCAGCGAGCTCCCTGTGAGGTCCCTGTGGGGCCACAATGAGGACGTAAGTTGTTCGAAGGGACTTCACCCCTTAGAACCATAAGGCTAAACGTTAAAGATCACCTTACACCTAGCACCTCGAAGTGACCACACATCTACCTAGTAGACACTCCGCGGCTTGGATAAATCCTCAGGTTACTGGCCTGGATTTTTTGAGGAAGACTGAAAACTCTATCACGTGATTCCGACCCTCCCCCTTTTCTTGATAATAGTTGCCCCTCCCTCCCTAATTATACTGATATGGTCAATTGAAGGGTTGCAATGTAGAGGAAGATGTAATTCTCTCTGAATACTTTACTAATTCATTAATACGAATCCTTGTTGAGTTTTCCTTTTTTTTTTCCCACTATGCCTACCTAGTTATGAAGGGTTTTCGAATCATTGCTTTCAGCAAATCTTGCACATCTTACGAGTCTAATAAAGTTGAATAATGGTTGCATATATATTCAAAATTCAATCGCAACTATTCTAGAACTGAATCCGAAATCGGAGTGAACTATTAAGAAGAATATAAGTTACTTGGTTCGCAATTCGACCATCAATTATATTCTTGCGGATAGTCATACTGGTTTTCGGGCATCAATTTTCGAGTAACGATATCATTAACATACAGGTACCTAGCTAAATATATTGGAATAAGATCTATGAACTTTGGGCTCGAAAAGGAACACGAGGGAAGAGGCCACAAACTTCTGGGAAGAGACACTTGGTAGTAACAGTCCCAAGGCTTATTATGTCCTTATGTATACAAAATAAGGCAAGGTGGTAGCCATTTTAAACCCGATTCTGGACAACTAGGTAGCCAAGAATTACTCTTACACGGGCACAAGTAGTTGCTGGGCGATATCACATACGATGACAATAGGGTTGGTGGGAGACATCGGAACTAAGCTAGCCAATGATAGACCTTACCACAAGCCCTAACAGCCCAAAAAGGAAAGTTGATACCCTCCTCGAGGCGCTTTGTCACTAGAGAGGAACGGATACCTGCATGACTACCCAACTTGCCGCCATAGTATGGATTTTTTTTTTTTTTTCAAAAAGAAGTCGCTATTAAAGTTTCATTCGAGGAGCCTTTAGGAATCGGAATAGATATCTACCAAGTAGGCATGATTAAAAAGAAGGGAAAAAATATGATGCATCAGCCGCGAATCGAACGCGGGGCCCATCGATGGCAACGATGGATTTTACCACTAAACCACTGATGCCTATATTAAGACCCATTGCGGGTATTGGGATGAAAGCGGGATTTAGTTAATCCGCTTATGATTGAATGCTGGATATTGAAAACTATAACGAATTGTTTGTGGAAGCTGAGTGGTTGGTTTGGGGTGTCCCCACTAGACAAAGGTTGGTCTAAAAGGGGGGTTGAGATTGAGGGGCCAGCCACTATCACAATAGCACTGCATGTGGAGATTTTGGCTGGACGTCCATGTTTCTCATTGATGAAATGATAGGAAGCAGATGAAAAATATCGATTTAAGCTGGTAGGTTGGTTGCTAGAACAATATGGAATGGAAGATATGGATGTCTAGCCCTTTGTTAAGTCTTGAGCAGAAAGGTTGTTCATAGTATTTTTGGTATATCTGAGAAAGGGAGTAACAAGAAAAGACATGTTAACTGGAGTAGCTGTCTAAGACATGCATACTATGTTTCCTCTTCTGTTTCCGTTATATGACCAATGAGCGGGATTACTAGGCATATACGATATGATACCCTCATTGAATATAACTCAATGGAGACAAGGATCTTATTGCAACCTCCGTTTTCTTTGCAAATGACAACGGATTCATATTGATTAACTACAGTGTCACACCGTGCGTCAAGGATCTACGTCATGCATTACAACGCTTTCCCAGTCAGAGGGTACATATATCGTCGCTTCCAACAGCAGCAAAATCGGCTCAGACAAGGTTACACCTTAACCCCCGCATTCAAACGCAGATTAGCGTAGCTGCCATAGGCGGATATCGGCACTGTACAGTACGTAGGTACGATATGCCTTCGCAGTTTCGGTAAAAGGACTGCAGGTGCGTTGCCATTATGGCACCATCCTGCAGCTGATCAGGACCTTCCGAATTACCTAGGTTCTGTATGTTTCCGTACCTAGCATCAGATCGTTCCTTCAACATGGGATATTATTTCTCAGGTGACGTGTAGGTGAACCCTTACATTTGTCGACGGTCAATTGCCAATTGGAATGATTCCACTTCTTTGTTCTGTACTACTCACGACAACACATCTAAGGAATTGCTGTCAACATTCTGAACTCATTCACCACCATCAACAAGAAATTCTCAACCATCGAAAAAAGATATGATGAAGTCGATTCTGGCACTAGCAACAGTGGTTCTGGCTGTTACAGAGATTGGAAATGCTGTAGCTGTAAGTTATCGGATCGTCTGAAGCTACTTACCTGAGCTCCTATCACAAAATAGGGCACTATTAGGCTAACCCAGACCCAGAGCGCAAGCCCCGACACTGGCTCGCTTTCCCTCACATCAGCAGATGTACCGACATTCAGTTCAACCATCTACTACACTCCGACCCTGACTTCTTCTGGCTCCTCATCTGCGTCATCGTCTGGTTCAGAGACTGCAACATCGTCTTCCTCTGGGTCTGCTACTCCTAGTACTTCATTCTCAGCGCCGAAAGTCTCGACTACTCCGTTTGCGAACGTCACATCGACTGGGACTGCGACGCAGACCCTCGGTGGAATTACACATTCTGCAACAATCAGTGGTTCTTTGACGGAATCTCCAAGCGCGTCATCAACATCATCTGATGCAGCAGCATCACCCGCTAAGCTTGGAGTTGCTGTGATGGCTGGTATACTTGGCATTCTAGCTGCTTTGTGAGCTAGCTGGAATATGAACATATGAACATATCATTGGGAGTGGTGTTGGTAGAGGAGCTTGGGAGACAACTGTTAGGTTTGTCTGGAGTTGCCGCGTTGTCGAGAATGTTTACGAACTGATGATTTTGGAGCAAGGACCTGGATATTGATACCCAGATCGGAGGACTTGCGGTGGGGAAATGTGCATTTTGTATGGGCGAGAATATGTTTGCTGGACCCGGCAGGACATCACATCATGGGTTAAGGATTTGGATGTAGTCCTATAGTAATTGTAATAAAGAAATTGACATATTTAAAGTATTTAATGTTTACGAAGAAGGTTTGACAAGTCGAGGGGGATCTCGACGGACGCTGGACCAAATATGCTTAGTCATCTACCTGGCCGGCGCATACAAAATTCACCGGTCCCCACACAAGCTTTCTATGTTCACATTTCAACAACCAACTTCTACCACACTTCACCCTTCCAATTCTTTCATCTGCTACAACCTACCAACTCTTGTCCTATTTGTTTCACAACTACAGCTCAAATTATTATTGGGACAAGATGGATGTCAAAATGGAAGATTCCCCTCCTGCTATCCCAGCAGATGATGAGCCTAAGTACGGAGGATTTAGTCGCTTTGAGATTGAACTCGAGGTACGTCTTTAGCCTTACTTCAAGTCACTGTGTCTGGCTTCAATGCTTCCTTTCCTTTCACTTTGCATACTATCGCCTATAGTACATTCGCTAACAAGTGTTCTACTCCAGTTCGTCCAAGCTCTAGCGAATCCGTCCTACCTCAACCATCTCGCATCGCAGAAACTTCTCAACGAACCCGCCTTTGTCGCATACCTGTCCTACCTACGCTACTGGTCGCGCCCGCCCTACATCAAGTACCTAAACTACCCGGGCCCGACGCTGAAGCACCTAGAGCTATTACAGAAGGAGCGTTTCCGCCAGGACATCATCAGTCCTGAGCTGGAGCAAGCTCTGATTCAAGAGGGGGCTAAGGCGTCGGTGGACTGGCACAAGGGTGATTAGGAAGCCCGATGTTATGGTTCGCAGAAGTTGCCTTTCCGGTTTCGCTTTGACTATTCGAAACCTGATCAGAAGAAGAGTAGTCCCACGTCTTCGCATATGCTTTCGCTGGGGTCGGAAGGAGGAAGAACCCCGGCAGGTGTGGCAGCAGTGCTTTGTTAGGTATCCATCGCATTTGCGGTGGGCCAAGTAACGATGTGGTTATTTCCCATTGACAGGTATCTCACCTGTATGGGGTTCACATTGGGGCTGACGAAGTACAGTTCTACGTACGAATGGAGCGGCGGTAATCAACTTGTGAAAAGAATTGGGGAGTAAGAAACAAGTTGGGTATCATCATTATTGGGAAGTTGGCTTAACCGAGAAGCGATATGAACAATATGGACGACAACCTCCCAACTCCATCCTAACGCCATCAAAAATTCTCAGAATGCTGTCTGGTGGAATTACCACCTACGCCTAGAACCACCATACTACCATGTCCAATATTCTAGTTTTCTCTCCACCGGTGGCCGCAAGTCATACACTACATCATAATCAGCAACTATTCGTATTGCAACAACCGAATGGCAAGCGCTTACCTTGAAGAAACTTGTCATAGGCTCATCAGCACTACGAATCTGGATCTGGTAGAAGGCGGCCTCCTTGCCGGTGCATGAGGAGTTGTTGCATTGCACCTTGGTCTTGTCGGCATTGTCCCAAGCACCGTCACCACCGAAGACATCCTCGCGCTCCTTCTTCTTGAAGTATCGTCTTGCGAATAACGGCTCGCTAATAGCGTGTTGGTATGGACAAGTTCGACACTCGAGACGGTTGCGACCGGACTCCGGAGATACGGAGACCGTTAGGATGTTGGAGCATTCGGGGCAGACTGTGTAACTATTAGTTAGTATTTTTGTGTATGCGACAGATGGATTTGGAGGACATAGAACATACAGAGAAGCATGGTGGCTTACTGAACAACCTTCTGTTGTTCACAATACCGTTTACCTCGTATAATTCGGAGCTGATGTGAATTTCCCGTGATTTACTCGATGAAGTTGCTTGGTATGAGTTTGATGATATGTTTAGGCGAGTCGGAGATAGATAGGTGACGAGAAGAATGAATGAATTCTAAATTTCTGCGGGACTCACCACTAAATGCAGGGATGTCGGGGTACCATTCACTGTTACCGTAGGCCAATGCATGCTACGCTAACCGCTAATTGAAAACCATCCCGCCGGAATTCGCTAAAATAATTGCTCCGGAGGACCCCGTGCTACCCAGGGTTACCCACCAGGGCATGGTCAGCATTAAACAGACGCGTGGGTTGGTGGGGTTTTGGCGCTAAACCTGGGACGTTCAGTACGGGCTACGGGGGCTATCACAACCGTCACAGCCTCCTTTCTTTAGCTTTTCTTAGCTTGTTAGCGCTTGTACTGCATCCATGCATTGATTAGGCGCCCTCTAAAGCCACACCGGTGACGACTACGTACCTTACCTCGCTGATGAGTCCCGGTTTGTTCTTCAGCTGAATTTTGCACTTTATATTCTAGCTCTTTTCTGGTGCTGTTTCTTCGACTTGTAGCTCGATGCTGAGAAAGTGGTATACGGACTTCTTAGCTTGACGAAGTTGCCTGACTCCGGAATACGAAATACGAACGATAAATAACGGACAGCGATAACAACCTGTTTCTCCCTGCAATTGGATAGAGAAGGGCTTGGGCAGGATATCAAATATGGCGGATGATCAGGAACATGAGGTTAGACTTTCTCACTCTGAATTCGCTTTCACTTCTATTCTATAGGCATACCTACAACAGCAAGCTAACAGCACACGACAGGGCGCCTCCGTCAAGGAGCAGCTAATCGAAGCCTGCCGGCGAAACAATGTCGACCTTTTGAACGAGATCATTTCGAACTGCAAGAATGACGACGAGATAAGCGACCTCATGAACAACACCACCACCGTCATGGGGAACCATCTATACCACGAAGCCGCGCTTCAGGGGAACTGTATTTCTCCCATTCCTTTCTTCTCCTCGACTATCTATGCCACCAACACTGTGCCTACACTCCTTCGCACACCTATACCCCTATATTACACTACATTCTACCTTACCACCATCCATCCATGAATCACAATCAACCCCCCTCCCAAAGCCACTCCCTTCCCTACACCCAAACCAAATAAAACTAACCTCCCAACCCCCAGACGAAATAATCGACACCCTCCTCGACCAACCAAACTTCGAATGCGACCCCCTCTCCCGCTCCGAAGGCGACACCCCCCTCCACAGCGCCATCCGCTGGATCAACAGCGAACCCCCCGCGCAACGAGACTTCGGCAACGCCCTCGTCTCCATGATGCTCGAAGCCGGGTCCAGCACGCGCGTGCGCAACAAGGCGAAGCTGACGCCGTACCAACTCGTCGACCCCCGAAACGCCGCCCTCCGCGACCTGATCCAGAAACACGAGTACGCCGAGCTAAATGCGGGGGATTTTGTAAATGCCAATGAGGTCGCCGCTCCAAAACCCGCCAAGAACAGTAACTCCAAGAAAGATGTGAATGCGTTCGTGGATGTACGACAAGACGCCGATAGCGATGATGACGACGATGCCGAGTTCTCCGGTAGCGACGAGGAGGAGCGTGCGGAGTGGGAGAGGCGACGCAAGAATAAAGGGCGGTGAAGGGCTGGACATATATAAATGATGGGCGAAAAAAAAGGGGAGGGGAAGGGGAAATAACTTATTATAAAGGAGGCAGAGGGAGAGGAATGGGCATAGACCTGTTATGAGATGCGGGTTTGGCGCCGTTACCCAGGAAGCTATATCGAGCAGCACCGGCGTCGTTTAATCAACACATAGAAGCAAATCATGCATTACATGGCCATTTTCATGTCGACTTGATGTGTGCTTTGGTTTCGACAGCTTATACCTGATTCCCGCGAAAGAAATCACCCATGACCATGCTGTCGAATCCCTGGACCGTGGTATTCCGTTTCACCCCCTTTCTTTACTGTTACCCCTTTCCACATTTGAGTCGCCAAAGAGAACAACTTGCAATCTAGCGTTGAAAGACCTGTTCTCCCAGTTACCTAGTCAGCTTCACGGGTTTATGACGCGATGGGAACATGGGCTAATGTAATGCACACAGAACTATCACAAACATAGAAATCAAATAAGCTGCATGAAATTCATCGCAAACGCAACGCGAGTGCCTATTGGAAGCTATAGATACAGCAAGATCCACCCCTGTTTGAAAACCAGTGTTTCCCATTTACACCAGCCATATTCGAGCATGAATACTTGTCCGCCGTCTCCTCATGTCCAGCAAGTGTGAAGTCCTCCTTCAAGCTCATGGATCAATACCACTCCCCTCCCGCCGTGCGGACATGTTCCATATATCCCTGGTGCTCATTCAGTGAGCAATAGTTTAAGTAAAGCTTAGCAATAAATAGTCGAGATCGTCGATATGGAGTTTGCTAATAGAAGTCATCGTAACTCATAAAGGGTCCAGCCGATTCATGTATATTGTTGGATCAAATTGACTCCACGGTTATATGTTTGTGTAAATGATCGGAGGTCGGAATATGTCGCGAAAACAACCACATCACGACGGGCTGTGCACGAAGCCGAGTATCCCCTTAGGGTTTTGAAGTACTGGGCGAAGCCTGGATCTCAATGTCGCCCAGATGAGTCTCTGTGGATCCATTTTGTTGGACTTGAGTCTTTATGCCGTCCCCGCTACTGTTAGGACAATCGACTGCCTCTCCGGTGAGATTGGATTCAAATCGATCTTTGTCGCCATTGTAACGAATCTTCGCCCACTCTTCCGAGAGCTGACCATCAATTTTAGCTCGTTCTTGCTGATATACATCTCGGATAGTTTCTGGTCGAATATGACGACAAGTCAGAGCAAATCGATGTATGCCATGACTTACGACTTCGTGCTGTTGCGACACATTAGTCTCGTATTTCAGAAAGGTAAACGATTTAATACAGGCACATACAAGGTAGCATTTCTGTATTTGGGCACCGTGCATCACGATCATGTCGCCATGCTCCAGCACCACCGATAAGATGCATTCTTTTTCTTTTCCATTCCTCTTCTCTGTGCCAATGTCTTTACCCTTTTTGGGAATAAATTTCATGATAGACGTGGAACCTAGCGACAGTGTCGCCACCGTTGGCCCCAACTCTTTCTCTCCATCATCATGTGCCTAACGGATAGGTTAAAATCTCTGAAGGAGGTTAGAGCAGAATAGGGGCACATACACTGATTTTTGAACCTTCGAAGTATCCTAAGGCAAGAAGTTCATTAAATTTCTCAAGCTTGTTCGGGATTGCATTGCTATCGACAGTCAAGTTGTTTTCCCCGATGAGCTGAGTTGATTTCGCCACTGATGCCTCACCCGCCCAAGTTAGGCGAAGAAGGGTTTCCACAATAGGAGGCGGAGCATCTCGTAACCCAGTTGTTGTATCTACAACAACACCAAATTTGTATGGGGCACCCTTTGATATCGTCAGTTAATGCGCGAATATTTTATTTTGTGCAAAGACTCACATAGTTTGCACTGAAATGTGACGTTAGTTCTTCAATTCGAGAACCTACACCTGTTAGCATCATCCTACTATAAGATCGTCTCATTTGAATAATACCTGCAGCTCGGGCCCCTCGTCTTTCTAGCGGCAGATCAGCTTCTTGGAACCGGGTGTACAATTCATCAATGCCCCCTGGCCTTGTTAAAACTGCTTCCATAGGTCGAATTCTCGTTACAGAACCTATGAAGCCGCCCTTTGGCCTCTCGTTGGGGAGAAACCAAGTTGTGCAAATGTGATTGTCAATGACATCCTTATTGTGAAAGATGCCCTCGCCAAAGAATTCGTCCTTTGTGGTCGTCTTAAAGTTATCCCTAGCGATAAAGTCCTCTCGAGAAATCTTTCGCAAAGGGAGAAGATAGGAGAACCCGCAAGGAGGATTCTCACAATACCAACCATCCCAGTGAATTCGTCGAGAGCAGCATAAGCATCTGGGACAGACGATACCGCGCTTAAACACCTTCTCGCTGCCAAAATCATCTTCAGTCATTTGAGGCAAAGATGGCTGAAGTGGATATTCCGGATCCTTGCCGTGAAACGGTGTTCTCTCCCGGAGGAAGTTCTCGGTATATTCCAGTCGATCAGGATCAAAGCCAGTAAGATCCCTCCCAGAAAAGCGAAAGAATTGATGGCAATTCTCATCCAGACATGTCCAACCTTGCTTGTAGATCACTTTGCTAGGCTTCTTACAAGCCCAACAGGATGCAATTGGACAAACGTAACGCCCAACCTCGGTTTCGCCTGAGTCGTTGGCATTCGCATACCTCGGCGTCCACCAGGATCTGGAATTTAAGTCGACCTTTTCCAGTCTGATCTTGTAAGCTTTCACGAATTTCTTATCGAGCCCATGGACATTCTCGGCCCACACGTCTGTTACATGAAAATAGTCGAGAACGTTGTAGGCGTGCGGGGCTTTGACTTGGAACAATGGATTCGCAGCACCTTAGATATGTCAGACTATGATTGGTAATTCAATTCGGTGCATGTGATTTATTTGTACTCACCAGCAATCACTACTAGGGAACTCTTTGGATCTCCCATGATCGCCTCGAACGATCCGATACGATAATTGCGGTCCTGGTCCTTATTTCTAACCATCTTGCCTGTTGATATGTCTTGAACAAGACCCCCTCCACTGATTGCGCTATTAGTACAGCACAAATTGGTTAATTTTGTAGTAGACTTACGGCGTCGTAATAATCACCTGACTGTCAAAGTGGTCACGTACGGCTACCTGAGCGTCGATGAGAAATCCTTTGGCAACTTTGAGAGTTGAGTACAGAGCGCCTTGATGGGATTTAAAATAGGGCAGGCAATCTGCTATTGTCGTACGCCTTTCTGACCAGGCAGGGGGCATTCCACTTGGTTCTAGGATGACTGAGTTAAAACTTAAAGCATGGTTCACTTTATCATGGCTTAACTGACCTTGTTCGGATGGTCCCTTGTCTAAACGGCGTCGCTTTTGAGGTCCCTTGTCTCCATCCTCTCTCTTGCGCTTTTGCTGATTCAATGAACTGTCGGCGATCTGTTCACGGCGCTGGATGGTATCCACGACCAGTTGTGTTGTAATGGACGCCGTTGGTGCTTGAATAACCTCAAAGCTGTCGGCGATCAGTGCAAGGTCGCTCGCCGCAGCGCGGCTCCTTGTTTGCATATGGTAATGCATTCTGTCGGTTTCTGGTATGAGACGATGTCTTTAGTAAATATTGCCAGATGAAATTAACATATTCAATTTTCAAGGACGATATGATGTTTGATGAATTGATGCGGAAGGGACGTGGGTAACACTGGCGACATAACGGCGGAAGGCTCAGCGACGAAAAAGGGGAATGTTTGCTGATAAAAGGGGGGAAGGCCCGGCGATGAAAAGAGGAAGGTCCGCTGACAGAAAGGGGGCAGGGTCGACGACAAAAAGGGGAAGGGTCGAAGACATAAAAAGGGAAGGATCGAGAATGGAGATAGAATTGGTTGAAGACACAAGAAGGCAAGAGCGAGGACATGAATAGGAATAGCCAAGGACATAAAAGGGGAAGAGCGAAGACATAAATAAGAAGGGTCAAGGACATAAAAGCGGAAAGGCAAGGACGGAAATAGGAGAACTTGCCGACTAAAGGGTGGACTCTCAGCGACATAGTGTACCTACCAGGTTTGACTTGACAAGCTGCTTCGATGCAAGTAAAAATATTGTTGTAACCAACTTCGAATAAAGTAGGTTATGGGAAGAATAATGGAAGGCCTGGGGTAATTGAAGAGTCAATGCAAGATACTAAGTTAAACATGAAAAGTAGAGTGATTATCTTGTGATAGTGGAGAGGAATGAACCTGATGGGGAGAAGAAACCCCGTAAATGGTTTTGTGATATAAGATATACGTCGAATTCCGTGCTTACCTAAGTACTGTTGATTTAAAGTCTTCTTGTAACTAGAAGCTAGGTCTCAATGTCAGAGATTGCCAATAGTTTCGTGATGGTAACAGGTTAATGGTTGTAAATGGCCCTGTTTCGACTAGGCGATAGAAATATTGAGTTGATACTAAGACGAGTTGTAAGTACTCTATAGCGTAGAACTGATATTGCTAGCATTTCCAACCGAATGCGGCGGATAATACGAAGAAAGGTGTGACTTGAGTCTAATGATTAAGGGAAGATGGGATGCTATGACATGATTCAAAGGAACGAGTAAAATATATGACTCAAGCATGGGACTCTATAGAAGGGATTGATTTGGAATATTAGGAGAAGTGTAGGAAAACTGATAATATCCTCCATGGACAACAAGATAGCATGTGGAAATAGAGGGCGAATACATCCAGAAAATCACGTACCTAAGTAGTATCGATGATGATGTATCAGCTAGTCTGAAAGAAGATCTAGAGTTTAATGAGAGTCGCTACTTGAGGTAAGGTAAGGCGGCCGTAAGAGAAGTTGAATATGTAAATAAATAGGCGTGATAAATTTCAGTATGACTTGTGAGTAGTGTTGTAGGTGTAGGTGTATGTGTATGTGTATGTGTATGTGTATGTGTATGTGTATTGAATAATGGTTGAGAGGAAGAAGAAAGTTGGATAGTTTGGGAGAGAAGAGAATCAAGTTGAGATCCAGAGGGGAGTGGGAAGAGATATATATACTTTTAGGTGAATCAGTGCTATGTTAAAACAGGAGTGTGACTGCCTTCTTTACATCGAAGTTATGCAACTATCATTGGATGGATATAGATGGGATGAAATGCGAGCACCTTCCCTGGATAGAAGTCAGTGCGAGCCACGAATCCACAATACACGATGTTATCCATGTGGGGATTCGAAAGGTAAAGGAAAGAATCAGATGCATGGGCCAATAAAATTATAAACTTTGCAACAAACATTCTATTTTGCAGACGCAACAGTATTCAGTAGGGGCGTTTCTATGTTATATGTGTGTTCCGGTAGGTATTCTTAGGTAATTTCATAGATAATGATACCAGACCTACACTAAGTTTATTGGTAAGTACCTAGGTATGGTTAGAATGTATTATAGAAGAGAAGATTAATCACAATCAGTGGTGATCAGGGATTGATCAAAGATTTTATTGGCTAGGCAATGAAGATTGAGGATTGAATACTGACTTGTGATATAAAATTGTGGAAAGAGGAGGGGTAATCAAGTCGTAGTCTATAATATATGTGATAGAAATACGAAAAGCTAAGACCACACTTATATGAATGTACTCCGGTGACATCGATGTATACGGGATGCCGAGAAATGAGGATTGCAAAATTTGTTTCTGAGAAGGAATCGTTGATATGACCGGGAACTGTACTTCCAGCTGATCCAGTACCCCTCTGAGTCCTTAGATACATGTACAAGACAAGTAATTTCTAAAAGGGTGATCGGGAAATTAAGTTCGAATGCTATGATCGTTTCGCTTCGGTGGATTTTTTTCAATGTCATGATATACACATGACAGGAGAATCATAGTATCTACCTAACATTTGTAGGTTTTCGAAGTCGACCTGTAATCGTCTCTTGCTCGGTATAGGTTAACCGGTAACGACGGAGTATCGCTGAGCGGAAAAAGAGCTTGGGATGTAGGGTCAAACGGCACGTAAAGGATTATATATATTTTTTTGCTATGTGTTTGAGTGAGGTCTTTCGCATGTCCAAGCTGACTGAATCAGATAAGCTTGTTAGTAACAATTAATGACATACGTACTCAGTAATAGACACCATATTTCCCTAGTGCTCTTAAAACACAAACCTATCAACAAATTCCGAAAGAGGCCAAATATGAAGCTTGACCACAGGGACTAGATCTCTGATTCATATAAGGTATACTTCAAACATCTGTGATGCTTTAGCTACCTATCTAAGAGTCAATTAATATGTCGTATGACAAGCTTGTAGAGGCAAATATTCCATGCAGGTGCGAGAAAAATGCACTTAACTTTACCGCCTTCAATGAATGAAAATGATACCGAAAATATTTACATCCATTTGCTAATGATATCATTGTCAAAGGAAGGTGGGATAGGTTGATAATCGTTCGTATGCACCTATTGGATTGTTAATGGCCCGTTTTACTATCGTCTGAAGTCATCCTTATGGGATCTAACCGGTATGGGAACAAACTTTACTAGCTGTCCTGATGTGGGTACTGGTCACTGTGGAAATATATATAAATTTCCATCGATGATTACCTAATTCTTGTGCGAGCAGCAATTAACATCGTCCCCAGAAGGACCATATGATGATAGACGTGCAAAGAGGAAGGGAAAAGTACCTAAGTAGATATCAAAACCATCCGAAAGAGAACTGATGGACTCATTAAGTCGTCACGAATATTTGACGATTTTTTTTTAAAAAAAATAGAATCATTATAACTTACCTAGGTACAATTATGAAATATTTGATCCCAAACTTGAAGTCGCTTCCTTTAATCTCATTAGCTGTAAAATGCTAGATAATAATAATAGTATACCAATGCAATCCCCTCTCTCTATATCACGTGCATATTATGTTGACGTCGAAAAAGACGAGAAAACCGAGAAACGGGGAGGGTTTGAATAAGTGGATGAAGGAAATAATAAACCTTGATTAGATCACACAATATTGGAAGTCGGAAGCTATAGAAGTCTCCATGATTTTGGAAGATGAGGCGAGTTACGTGCATATTTCAATGCAAGTGACCTCTTTCCGATAAATACCTACTAGGTAGTTAGAAATATACACGGTATTAGTGTCATGAAGTACTGCACAAATGGATTCAAATATCCGATTCAGCCGTATCATCACTTGGAGAGTCGAGGGTATTGAGGAGGCGGGAATGCCTGTTGCTTGTAGTACGTAGGTAGAGGGGCGCTAGTCTTTAGATAAGTGAGTGAATAATCGCCGTGACAATATTTGATATTACTACCAACTGTACTAAACTGGAATTACTCTTCTCGATACCAGACGTCAAGTCAGTGAGGCTCAAGTCGTTGCCTGCAAGCTGGGTGACGTTGAAGGATGAGACGGGGTCAGCCACACTTCGTGATCCTAAATCGCGACCCCGTACCTTCGGATGTCGATCTCAACGAATTCTCCTATTGGCTAACCGGGGTACCCCAATGCCAAGAATGTGACAGTGGCTTGACCGGGGGTATCCCACCATTTCCGGGGTCTTAGCGCCCTCGGTAAATTGTGGGTTGCTAACCGAACAAGTCCGAGGTCCTACATCGGGGAAGGGAGAAGACCACAACTCCATTATACATATTGTTAATGGTCTGGGATATCCAGGTACATTCTCTTCTGGATAGAGATTTGGAGGTATCTATGGGCCAGTGTCAGGTAAGCGTGCATGAGAAACTTTGGGGGATGGATTAATTCAATGGAATTAGACAGCATTGAAGTTCTAAGGATTGAATTGGACTTGATTGGGACTGTATCTTTAAGTATATTAATCTGGGGTTACAAAACACGGTGCGGAATCTATTCTACTACCGGCTAGCGGAGACTTAAGCGTATATTGTGGGGGACTGGAGGGTGTTGAGCAACAACGGTTGTGGAGTAATGGAATTCTTAGCTCGATACTACGAGGTACGAACTGACGAACCATGCCGCAACGGTCAATTCTTCGGTATGGGAAGTCGCATAATGAGTGCCCATCAAATTCGCGCCGACGTTGACCGGGGCTAGTAACCATATTTCTTTCTGATGTCAGCTTCCCTTTGTGATCGTCTTGCTAAAGACCTTTTGTTCGGGATAATTGTAAAACCACTTTCTTTTCCTACCTTCTCATACGCTCATGCGATTTGTACCTGCATAATACCATTTGTACATATCTACATTCCATTTAGTCGGTAATTGCTAAGATGGTGTTTACCCCGCCGGCTTGGGTGCCTCAGTTGCCCTTCGGTGAGTTCTATATTATTTCTCATAGAAGAGGATGATAGACTACAATACAATACTAACGAGGCTTCATAGACCCTCCTGATTCAATCCCTCTCCATGAATTCTGGAGCAGTGAGAGATATGGCAGGCAACCGCTCGCTAGGTCAAGAAACCCTTACACATGTGGAGTCACGGGGAAGACCTATACGGCCACAGAGATGACTGAGCGATACCAACTACTGGCAAGATCGTTAGCAAAGCGTATGGGTTGGAGGGCCAATGAGGAGACACCGTGGGACAAGGTTGTCGGTCTTTTTTCTTTTAACTCGGTATGCCTCAACACCGTTGATGATTTTAATTGTATGCCAATTGACATTTATTATAGATCGATTTCATGATGTCGACATTCGCAGTACACCGTCTATCCGGCATTGTGACACCCGCAAATGCCATGTACTCGGCTGCTGAATTAGAACATCAACTGAAGTCTTCTGGTGCTAAGGCGCTTTTCACATGCATCCCACTCCTGGACACAGCTCTGAAGGCATCAAGAGCCTGTAACATCCCAGACGATAAAGTCTTCATAGTACGGCTGCCGGGGAAATTCGATCCAGTTCCTTTCAAGTCGCTCGATGATTTAATCGAGGAAGGAAGGTCAATTCCAGAACTCGAACCTCTTATTTGGTCAAAGGGGCAAGGTGCTCGACAGGTTGCTTACCTATGCTACTCCAGTGGTACATCTGGTCTCCCTGTAAGTCATCTCTACTATAATTCGACAAATTGATAAGTCTTTTAACTCTCAAAATAGAAAGCGGTTATGATTGCACACCGAAACGTGATTGCAAACGTGATGCAGATCCGATGGCACGATGACCCCGGAAGGAGAATGAAAGGTGTCGAGACTCAGGTTCAGCTTGGCCTCCTACCCTTTAGCCATATTTACGGGTTGGTAGTTATAGCGCAAGCTGGAACCTACCGAGGGGACGAGGTGATCGTCCTGCCAAAGTTCGAACTCAAAGCCCTACTAGAAGTTATCCAGAAGTTCAAGGTTCAGTTCATGCATATTGTAGGAGCCACTTACTTCTGATGTGTGATTGATTGATGTTAACCAACTGCTCAGGTCCCTCCTATTGTCATCCAGATGCTGCGAAACCCACAAATATGCGCCAAGTACGACCTCAGCAGTCTTCGATTTGTCTACACAGGGGCTGCTCCACTTGGCGCTGAGACACACGAGGAAATGGTGAAAGCTTTTCCATCCTTGCAGGTCGGCCAGGGGTATGGGATGACTGAGACGAGCACTGTTGTTACAAGCACTGGTGAAAACGACGTATTGGTCGGAACCTCGGGTTCTCTCGCGCCTGCGACTCGGGCTAAGCTGATCGGTGAAGACGGTCATGAGATTACGGAGTACGACAAGCGCGGAGAACTTTGGGTTCAGTCGCCCTCCGTAACTCTCGGATACTTGAACAACGAGAGAGCCACTTCCGAGGCCTACGTGTGGGATCAAGATGGTCGATGGATACGGACCGGAGATGTTGCGATTGTTACGAAAGCACCATCTGGATATGAGCACATTTCCGTTGTCGATCGACTGAAGGAGTTGATCAAGGTTAAGGTAAGAAAATGCCTACACGTTTCCTTTGATTCCGAGTTGTAAATATATTACAAAGTGCTGATAGAACCTACCTAGGGTCACCAAGTTGCTCCAGCTGAATTGGAAGCCCACCTTCTGAGCCACCCAGATGTCAATGACTGCACAGTCATCCCCGTTCCGGACGAAGGATCTGGAGAGGTACCTAAAGCATTTGTTGTCAAGTCGGCAATGGCAAAATCGAGACCAGATGCTGAAGTTGCTAGAGAGATCAACAGGTGGGTTGAGGATCATAAGGCTAGGTATAAGTGGTTGAAAGGCGGGATCGAGTTTATTGACGTGATACCGAAGAGCCCAAGTGGAAAGATTCTGAGGAGACTCTTGAAGGATAAGGAGAGAGAGAAAAGGAGAGCGAACGGGGCGAGGTTATGAGATGTATTGTTCTATACCATTATTCAGCAACCACATTAGATTTGGGTTCACATTGATCTGTATCTTTATAGACTCAATGTTGGAGAATTCTTAGTCTATCTGTTCGTTTGCCGATGTCTTATAGGAAGACTCTAGAGGGACTATAATTCGACCATGGATGGGCTATCTGTATTGGTAAATTTCGTAAATTCCGATATGAAGGAATCCCTAAATGGCGATAGATTTATTTCTTGTGTTTCCGTTTCAGGTACTCTTCTTCCTCTGCTTGTATATCGGCGTCGACCCTAGCACCCTTGGACGGTTCATTTCCATGTAGCTTAGCCTATTATAGAAATAAGCTGAGAAATTGTACATCGATGATCAGGGGTGGCTTACTGGTAATGTCGGATCTTGCTTTAATGCTTTGGTTTCTGGGTCGTCTTCTTCGCGATTTGATTTGCGCTGGGAATGATTAACTCATTGATCATGGCTAATGGAGTAGGTGATAATACCTCTTCGTTGGCGAGACGGTTGGCAATGGACCGTTCATCCTCTGTAAAAACCGTGGTTAGTATACCAAGGGGCGACAGGGGCGACGGAAATAACGGGGGGGCTTACTGGAGTCGTTAGGAAGATGGGAATGTTCAACACCTTCCTCATATCGGGGACGACTTGGTTCTTCGGAGTTCTTCAGATTCTTTTGATCGCCGTCCTGATATACGGAGCTTTGACCGACATTGGAATAACCAGACATGGTGAGTATGCGCGACGTTTGAGACTCGTGGAAATAAAATTTTGGTGTTTCACTGTGAATGACGAAGCTAGATGTGACTGATAAATGTGGAAGAATAAGGGCCTTGGATTCAACTTTTATAAACCGTTTGTCTCTCTGCCTGCTCGCCTTCCCTACACCAACCTACCTGACCAGAGCACCTACGTCATCTTTTTTACCGGTGTTGATTACTTTGGCAGGTACATACATACCTGGTACATGCTTTTCTTAGCGCCTCATTAAGTTCTGCTCATTTTGCTCATCTTAAATTTGTTTGCAGGAACGAACAAGTAAACGTCATAGATGAGGTTTTTGTTCGAGGCTGCACGTTGACGTTCTCAAGGTACTTGAGTACATTGGTACTCCTAGGAAAAATGGATCTGCGGAGCTCTTGGACCGCTAGTCCTATTTCGGGCATGTCATAGCTGCCCCTCAACAGCTGTTTTCTGCCGCTACCAGCTGCTGGGCGGCACCATGGAGAAAACCGCGGACTAAGGAACAACTCCAAAAATTCTCAAGCCTGAACCAATTCACAACGCCGGGGACTAAGCTTCGTCAACACCGCCAAGATGTCAATGTTTCGGGCTAAGAAGCTCGACATTGGCTGCTTCGTCAATATCAAGACAATCAGAGACCACTCTAAGAGGAAGGCTTACGCTCAATTCGAGCCTGAGAGGTATGCAAAAATGTGAACCTACTCATTTAGATGCATCGATTCTAATACAAGTTGCGCAATTAAACAGACAAGCTTTGAGATATATCATCCGAAACACCACACTTCCTGCGCGAACGAGAGCCGAAGCCCAGTTGCAGCTGACACAGATGCACTGCTACACCCGACCAACACAAATCCGAGGGCGATGCCTGCTGGGTGGTAAGGGAAGAGGTATATTGCGTGACTTCAAGCTCTCAAGAGTAAGTCAAATCACACGACTCAAGGTAATTCGGCGCATACTGATTCGTTTGCGCAGTACAATTTCAGGATGCAGGCACTAGCAGGTAACATTCCGGGCGTGAAAAAGGCCAGTTGGTAAGGCCGAACCAACAAGCGGCGGTTGTTGTAAGATATGGCCAAGCTACACCGGCTCACGATTGATATGCCGCAAATATCGGGTGTACATTATATTATTACGACATAAATGAATGAACCATATAAATCGGCAGCTCTGGATATGGCTGTGCCTATGGAACGAATGCATGATAGAATAATTCTCGTGTTGGGATTTTTAAGTGCTATATTCATGCTGTTTGGGATATCGCCTTTCGAAATGATAATACCTGAGATGTGGACTGCACTTCAAAGATTATAAAATTGTCTCAAGCATTGGGAGTGGTTAATATTTGCTGGAAAGAATTATGGCTCAGTGTGTACTGCGGATATCACATGGCCTGCAACTTCCATTATTTTCTCCGATTATCCAGCGCAAACGAACACTTTGTGTTGTTTGTCACTTCAATCTTTTAATAATTTCACGGCCCGGAAATATTACTTCTGCCTCCCTTTTGTTCCCTTTTTTAAGTTGAAGGAATAACGAGCAACCTAGCTGAGTACCGAATAATTCCGGGAAGCAACATTGAAGCTACTTTAAGCTACACTGATAGCGATTACACACCTTGGTTTTCCATGTCCTGATCTACACGGAAACCTCAACTCTGAGATAATAAATCTTGGGAGATCCAGGTCTCGCTTCCTCCCTAAAACAACATTAATAACAGAATTCCCACCTTCCATCATCAATCGACACACCAAGATGTTCAGACGCAAGTGGTCTGGTCTGCCAGAAGACCCCGATTTTCCTATTGATTTAGAGAAGCTTGGGTAAGTATCACGCGATGAAACTTCATTCTTACTCTCACCTCAACGTAATGAAATCTCACTGACAACATTCCCCTTATAGCTACTTCATCAACGAAGATGACGAAGTTCGAGCCCTCGACAACATGAACAACTACTTCAAGTACTTCCTGAGCCGTAACCAACGATGGAATGAGCGCCAGCGCTTCGCTATGAACTGTATGTAGACCACCCCCCGAGGCAGGCGCGCCCGCCCTTAACTAACACAAGCACCGTACAGCGGCCCTCCAGACCGTCATCTGGAAGCGCCTGGAAGATCTCGGCATGAAGAAGGTCCTCCTCCCCTTAGGCACCGAAGACGCAACCAGTCCCCACGTCCCAATCTTCGTAAGCAAGGCCATCGCCACCGCGTCCCGCGTCATCGTCATCTTCGGCGAGCCCAGCCAAGACCTCGGCGTCCTCGCGCACCGCGTCATCGGCGGTCCGGGCGGCGTGAACAAGGGTTCCATGGTCTCCATCGTATCCGCGCTCCAGCAGCAGAGTTCCTCGTCTACGGACCTGCGGCCCCCCGGAATCATCCTCGCGAATACGGGTGAGCTGATGTGGTGGCCTGAGGGCGGCCGCGCGCTGACGCGGGGGGCATTCAAGATGGTGCCTATGAAGAGTGCTGTGCACCTTGGCAATGCGGTTACGGAGGTGAACTTGGTTGAGGAGAACGAGACTACGTTGCGCCATATCAATTACATTTTCAAGAATGTCATCCCGCATTTTGTGGACGACGCCGCGGGAATTGATGTTATTGGTGTTGGTGATGGTGCTGATTTGGTCGAGGGTTACTTGGACTTGCTGACTAAACGTGATGAGTGGAAGGACCGTATCAAGTGTCTTGCGCTTGTTGGAGGCTTGGTTCCTGCGTATGAGTTGCAGAATGAGGAGTTTGTGAACGGGATCTTGAGAAACGTAAGCTTCATTCCAACTTCCCCTGCTTCATCTCCCTTCTTTGCCATCGTTTACATCTCTCTATCATATCCCCTTCTGTATCAATCATTCGTACGACTGGTGGCTAATGTGAAAACTATGTTTAGAGAGCTCGCGTTTACGCAGTCTCCACCGAACCCGCAGGCATGATCCTCTCGGGTCCCGATGGCAACCCCAAGACCACGACTTTCACTGAGCAAGGCTGTCCTGTCTTCAGCAGTGGTTCGAGTTATTATACTGAGACGACCTTGATCATGGCTCGCGATCTCGTCCTCGACTGGTTACAGGAAGTGGCTATGACGCCAGAGGGCCAGCAGTACAGGAACCCCGAGTATCATGTCATATTCGCCGACCCTATGACGGACGATATTGGGCCCGACTGGAGCCAATGGCAGAACAAGGAGTCGCCTGTTGATGATGAGAAAGAAGAATATTTGGGCGCCAAGGTTCAAGATGTTGAGGCCGAGAATAAGCTGGTAAAAGATCAAGGCAAGGGCAAAGAAGCGGCTGAGGAACCGCGTCTAATTATTATGGAGCGACCCAGGGCTGAGCAAGATCAGAACGGTAATGTGGAGGATGGAGTGGGCGAGAAGAACTAGGCGATCTCAATAATGGATGTCAGCCTCAGGGGTGGGCGATACGGGTCACACTTATGCTCCGGATAGGTACCTAGGTAACTAATGAATAAAGAAAGTAACTAATGCTTTGAAGCTTGTTCGTATTTTCTAGCGTAACGGCATGGGCAGAATTGTAACGTACAGTATCCTAACAGTAACAGTTTACATACACTCCGTCAACGAGAGTACTCTCCCTAGCCCCGTATATCACTAGCCCCTTGGATTCCTTGATTTTGTCGTTTGAGTTGTATATGTCTAACTTTGTCTCCCAATGTGTTTCGTTATTGAGGTAGATTCGAAGAGCTGTAATGATAGGCCCATAGAATTCATGGAATTGTGTGTGGCACCATCCGAAACGTACATAGCAATGTATCGTAAACGTAGAGTAGATCTCGAATGTTGTATGTAGGCAGGCACCATGCGATTCCTCCTTTCCAACCCTCCTTATTCATTACCCCCCCTCACGCAGTGAACAAGGACAAGAACCCAGCCTTCGGCGCCTCTACATCCTCCAGAACTTCCATCGCCCTCCTCGTCCGCTCCTTCACCACATCCTCTTCCGCCGCCCACCGACCGCGCATGACGTGCTCCACATTCCCCTCGCCCCACAACCCCGCTAACCAGCCGCTGCCAGCCTTAGCCGATTTCTGCGCCTCCCTATCCCGTTCTTCTCGAGCGAGAGTCGCGACCATGGTTCGCCAATTCTCGAGCCCGCTTCCGAGACACTCTTTACACGTCTTCTTGGCATCGGCTTTGGCGCTCGCGGCGTCTTTGTCGGTGGTATCGGTGTCGGCTTCGTCGTTGTTCAGGCGGTGCAGTTGTTCTTCGGCGAGATCAATGGCTTCGCGTGTCCATGCGAGACCGTCTTCGCGGCTGCCGGCTTTGGTGGAGGAGGCGTAGATGATTTCTCCGATGTATAGGTTCAATCCGGCTTCTTCGCAGAGTTCTTTTGCGTCGCGGACGGGTGGGGCTGTGCCGGATGGTGGGGGTGGCGGGTACACTGGTGTGTAGATGAAGCGGCGCACTAGACCGATCAGGCCGCTGATGGAGTAGGGCGAGGCTTGGGGTTGTTCGGTGGATTGTTTCTTATTGGGTTCTGGGAGGGGTAGGGATCGGCGGGCGCGGAGGATGGAGATGAGGATCGGGAGGGCGTTAGCAATGTCGCCGTTTCGTGCCTTATGTGTCGCCAGGGCAGTAAGTGTAGTGAGGAGGTTGGCGGAGGGGTGGTGGGTGACGTCTTGAAGTACGTATGATTTAATGTCGTACGGACGTGGGGAGTTTTCCAGGGCTAGTGCTAATGCTTTGTCATACATGGCAAAGGCAAGATCGGGTGAGCCCCTGAAGTCGAGATACGAAGCATATTCCAACGCGGCGTCCATCTTCTGCTTGGATGTAAAGCCTTTTGTAGTTAATATCTTGTGATATAGAACGCCTGGTTTCTCGAACGCAGGTTCGCAATCTTTCTCGAGAGGCGCACTCGGTGATCCATGGCGGATGGGCTTCGGGTTAGGATTTGACAGTCCTATGACTTGGTCGGCTGGAAATACTAAGTGTCGCGTTTTATCTACGACCTGATCATCGAGATTCTCAGCTGCTTTGGCGCATAACATCAACGCCTCATAATAACCCCTCCTCCATGGTTCACTTTTTGCTGTAATGTCGTATGGGGTTCCCGTCTCTGATCCCGCCTCGGCCTTATCCGCGACAGGCTTCAAACCACTGCCATCTATTGCCTCATCCTCTAACCTTTTAAGAACGGCCTTTGTATAATTCCCGATTGTAACCCAGTCAGTCTCTGGAGAATCTGTTTGGTCGGGGACCCATCTCGCAAGCCTAAATCGCAGCCGGGTCAAGAATGTCCACTCGTCCGGCGTTGGGTACTTCGTTTCCAGCCAATCTTGTTGCACGGCCCAATATACTAGAACGAACGAGCTACCGACGAACCAGAGAATGACGGTATACTGTATTCCACGATAGACCTCACTGGCTAGCCATCGCTTTCTCTCAGTCGTCAGGTATCGGAATTGCTGATTCCTAGTCAGTGGGACGGATAAGAATGGAATCTGCGGTCGTCCTCGGGATGCGAGATTGGTATTTCTTGTGAATAAGCGGGCGGTAGAGCGGGTGATCGATGGGGGTTTCGAGGATCGGAGGATGAGGAGACGTCGGAGAATAGTGCGTGGCGGCAGCATTTTGATGGCAATCGATGCTGATTATTTTCTTTGGTCTATGATCCACGGTTCACCGTCGAAGTGCACGGGTAGCATGCATTGTGTCGCAAACCCCTTTGATTAGCTACTAGGTATCACGTAGAGCAATCCTTAGCCATCCGAAGAGTTGGTTTAGACTGCTAGACTGCGTGGAGTAATGAGTGGGTGGGTAGTGAAGCTCTCGTCGAGTTCTTGCAGAATTGAAAAGGTCCGTGCTTTTGATAGAGACTTTCCATGCCCCGCCTTCTTCAATTGAATGACGATTGGCCCTATAATTTAGCAAGGTCCTAGCGCGTTAGCGCTACTCTAAATACTGGAGGTCCAGAATAGAGCTCATCCAGTTTCATCCCACTAAAACTACCTACAGTGGGTGATCGTAATTCTTCCGCCATCCTTTTACAACTTGTACCATATAATTATATAATTATTATCTTTTGCCCTCCAGTAACCCCTCCCATACCAACTTTCATGAAGAGAGGATATGGTATTCTTTAACGGCGATGGGTTTATAAGAAGGATTTAATTGTCTCAAGAGGAAGTGCTCAGAACTTACCACTCTAGAGGTGGTAGATGCTGGGAGTGTGGTTCGTCGCCAGCGTAACCAACGGTTTTGAAGGCTCCGAGTCACCTCCTTAATTTCAGGGGAATAAATCTAGAAACCCCAAGGAAATCCGGCGCAAGAAAACAATATCGTTCATAAGAAACAGGAATTGAAGCTTCGAATATCCAAGGAATGGTTTCATGGCATGACCTATGCTCACTTAGGCCCGAAGATGGGCTTTTCTGGGTACCTGCTCACCAAGTCCGGGATGCGCCACGCGGAACTCTTGCTCCAGAGGAAAGAAGCCACTATGAAAAGGGCAGAGAGCAATCCCCTCCAGCTTATCAAGTGTAACGAGCGAGGCCCAAAGTACGAAAGCCCTTCATTCACAACTAGTATTCCACCTTAGGTAAGTATTCTACTCTATATAAACATAAGCTTAAACAGTTTGATCCGGCGCCAATCCGGTTTCTTTTCTCTACTATCCATGATCTAGTTAATGCTAGGAATATACGAAGAGAACGACTTTCATCGTGTGGTCTATCGGTATGTTAATACGGCGTATCAGGTACCAAGCGTCCATCCATTTCCATTTTGGGTAGCTCCATGCAGACATTAGCGAAACGCCTATTGGCCAGCAGTCCGAGACATGCCTTATACTAGTTTCTTTTTCCCCTCAGCGTACCCAAACGAGGGCAGATATCTGCCAATTCTTCGCCGTACAAGACGGAGGGCGATAGCCGTAACATCCGCCATCCCGCCAAATCAGTTCTTTTTATGCAATTAATGAATATTTTATTTAATTAACGAAAGTTTACTTATTATTATTTTTATTAAAATATTATATATTTATAAAAATATTATTAATATATTATAAAATAATTATTTAATTATTATTAAATTATTTTTAAATT